>FXXK01001896.1:8462-29663 GCA_900184695.1 Betula pendula
CGTACCGCTCCCAATCCGGCGCCTCCTCTATGTCCAACACGACATGACTGCATAGGCGAGACCACATGGCCCTATAGCTTCGGCGTCTAGCCCACGGAGTGGCTCCTTAGGGAGATCAACAGAGGCAACATCGTCAGTGCCTTCGAGGGCAACTCCAACCTCTTCTGGGCCAAGCGTTTCAACAAGTAGTTCCTAGGAATGAACGACTTTTAGGTCAAGCACTGTGGGATCAGCCACACCAGAGAAGAAAAAGAAAAAAGAGAAGGAGGAGGTCCGACACAAGCTGAAGGACCTATTTGTGTCCTTGCCGCTTCTTGAAGATGGGGTTTCAGATAAGAGATTCGAAGTAAGGGAGGTCGGGTTGTTTCTGGAAACCAGGAGCATGGGTGGCTTGATGGCTCGGAGTGGCGGAGCTGGTGCTTCGGCCAGTGATGGCAACATTTCAATATAGATTGCTCAGAAAAGCTTGGCGACCTGGGCATGGATGGAATAGCAAAGGTGTTACTTGACGGTAGTGCTGAGTTTGGTTAGAAATGGGTGATGCGGTAAGCTGTTAGCCTTCAGATTTAATATTTTACACTTGGCTTCCATTCGTATGAAAATGGGAGCAAATAGAAGACTTTTAAATTGGGGTGAGCCACACCCACTATTATTGAATTATTTGTTTGTTTTTGCAAGTGCATGTAGTTCTGTGTTGTATTTTATGAGATGTTGCCAAACATATTAGTAACTAGATAACTTAAGATGGCATGAAGAGAATACAAACTTTTTGACTAGTGATTAATTAACATTCTCATAATCTTGTCAATGATTGGTTAGCTTTGCTCCAAATAAGTCATCATATTGTCATAGACATAAAGTTGATAGTAATGCTGGGAATTACTGATTGCGTCATGTTTCAAGTTAGAAAGTAAACTCCCTTGGTGGCCCCTCTAGTATAAGTACAGTAAATTATCAAATATCTGACTTTTGTCTAAACTTTATAATTTAATTTCTCATGTATCTTCCCATAACACAAATTTGATTGATATTTGTCATTCCCTAACTCACCTAATAACATTCCCATTTAGACATTCATCCACCACCATCCCTACCATTTGCCACAATCTATACCATGTGAGTTCAACTCATTTAACCACTCCTATTAATACAGTCTCTTGTGCACACACTATGTTAGCCCAATTTATAATCGATATCTATCAACTCCACAACTCTACCCAAGCCAAACAAAATTTTTCACATAAACTACCTTAGCATCACCCAATTTACCATATGCATTTCAGAACTCAAAAATCTCATCAATTGAAATACATACCAACTTTAAATTGCATCCTTGATAACCTACATTCTCATTTCCAGCAGTTGTCTTAGTTCTATAATCTCCTACTCTCACAGTAGACTGATTCCTCCAGAATGGAGCTACACTAACACTAACTTCTGGAAAATTTGTCATGCATAGTTCTTATATAATTTTATTCTAAATTCCTCCAGATTCCTCAATTTGAGAAGCCATGATCACTATTCTTAGAAGAAGTATAAGCATAGCAGGGGGTGTTAACATGGTTTCACCTGGTTTGAAAATGATTACGAAACCAGTGATCAACCTTTAGTAGTTTTTCATATGCCCCTATAAATGAAAAATATATTTAAGAAGGAAATTTTTTTTTTGTCACAAAAAAAAAAAAAAAATTACATAAAATGAGTGAAAACTCCTATATCGATAGTTTCAGATAAACTTCACATTATTCTTTTCCGCAGCGGATTTGACTGGCTTACATTAAGCGGGGCAAGGTGGGGAGGAAGGGATCAATGTCTCCAGGTTCTTCGTAGAATATCCCAAAATCTTTCAAGAAAGGCGAGGGTGATAGAATGACTGAAAATCACAGAAGGTTCAGAGTCTGACGTTGTGATCCAGAAATCAAACCGGCTGACCACATTAAACGAAAAACCCCCAATGTTCATGGAAAGCGTCAGTGTGAGCATTTCTCCACCTGCATAACACACATATTTTGATGTTTAAGTGTAATCATGATACAACAATCAGGAATTTTAGCTATAGCAAAGAACAGGCATACCATATAAACCTTCGATTAATTGTTCTTTCCTTTTCTTGCGAGGTTGTAACCTTAAAATGGCTTGGCATAGTGAGAACGTAATGCCTGGAAAAGATTTGAGTATTAAATCATGCCTAACACCATACTATAGCTATCGAAAGAACCTAGGAAACATAATGTAGAAAAAAAGAGAAACCTCTTTAGCCATGAATAAGAGTTATTGCAACAAGAGCTACTTCCCTTGTTTGAGATAAGCTTTGTAATTGAATTATTGCATGATATAAGTGGAATTCTATATTACAAGGATGTAGAGCGCATCAATAACAGTTAATGATGGATTACTATTTGTCCTATGTTATCTTCAATCCACTAAGCATAATACACCACTCCAAAAAGTAAGCAGTCTCAAATGGTATTTGGTTAACCTAAGGATTTTTTTTTTAAAGATCACCTTGAATGCGAGAATAAGCCGTTGTGCGTGGTAGAAATGCCTTCTGCATCCAAATTCGCTTATATTAGAGACACTAATCTAAGACGTAATATAGAATTGCACGACTCACTATTTCGGGGAAGTGTATCTAGAACACAATGAAGTTGCAACTTACAGATAATTCTCAATTAAAATATATTGATTATGAGGGTCAATAACTTCACCTGGTATTATTTAAACTTTACTCACATTCATTCATGTAAGTCTAATATGCTCAGATGGTCATTCTTACTCATTTCTAGTCATGTCTTAAGAGCGCAACCGAAACTCCGAAGTGGAGGGTTTTCGCTTAAGATAGAAGCAGGTTAATCTTTTGGTCCAAGCTACCTAAGTTTGATTTATGAAACATTACTAGAGTCTGAATTCAAACTCGTGGATGATCGACTTCTTTTATAGCAAATAAAACTTGGTATGTTATAGAGTGTATCACCTCTCTTATCACGGGCACAACAAATAATACAATGAACCTCCTATTTAAATTACAATATAGTACTCTAAATTCTTTGATAATCCGCACTTACTACTATAATGTATGCTTCAATAGTTTTTTCCTTCCTATTTTACTTGTCTTGTATAGCTTTGGATATTTAACAGTAAGTCCGATATACATATGTAGGCAGTTTCAGTGCATACTGTACCAGTTCTCAATTCTTACGTGTGCAACGCATACAATATACCGATTCTAATCTCATTCATAGACGCTTTATGAATCAAGAGAATTTGAAACTTTTATCTACTGCACATCGGTGATCTCGCCACTGCTCAATTTTGAATGTATTTAAGATCCACTCATCTTACTGTTTATACTTTGATGGATAATTGCGCTTCTATACCAACTTTTCAAATATAATGCATGAGATCAAGCTGCTAGATAACCAGATTGAACTCCATCTAAAGTTTTAGAGTTTACGTCATATAAGTCTGAGCGAAAACAATAGTAGTAGACTATCATTCATGCATAGAAAAAGTAATAAAAAATCACTGTATAAATAATGTTCAAGCTTGTCATATCAGTTGGGATAGAATTACATTTACTTCAACACTCTTGTTGTGCTAGTATTCAGGTGATAAAGTGTTCTTCGAAATTCGCTGAGCTCCAGACTATCAGTGTCCGGTACACAAGGTTCAATGATGGTTAATATACAATCATGTTCGCAAAGAAATAGCACTAAGGTTTAATGAGTCTGCTTAGGACTACGAACCAAAATTGTGTCTTGTGTAACATATTATATAGCTTAGTACCTATTTGTATGTGTCTTATTGCTGACTCCTATAGATAGCTCAACTTATCATAAGAAATGCATATATACCTAGTTATTGTTTCTTGAAGGCAGGTTGCAATACTATTGGCCAGTTCCTTTGATCTATTACCAGTCCCGAGAGATCTAGCATATTCAATGTTAACGACTTAAAATTATATTTCAATGCTCTACTTCATGAATAGGCGTTATGTTCAACCAATTAAGTCATGCATGAGAATAGAAAGTTATGATACAACTAAAGAGCACCAGCTGTGTATACATAGCAAACTAACGTATATGTATATTTTGCATACGATCAGCAAGAAGTCGTAATGATTATTTCATTATATATGTTACATCGCCATCTATTCTATAAGAGACGCTTCGCTATAAATTGTGTGGATATCTCCTAGCCTAATGCTAAAATATTATTCGAATTTATAAGACCCTAATAGTATTTCTCTCGCAAATTGTTCAGTGGTACTGGTGCTAGATGAACGTTGCAGGGAAGTTAAAGATAACAGGCCTGCTCTCCCGATTACGACGTCGGCTTCTACGTGTTAATTGGAAAGACTACATGTCTATATTCTTTGTGAGCTAAAGAGATTATCGTAGCAATGCTCCTCGACTTGTCTGCTCTTTCTCTTCATAACTGTCGTCCCTTGTAGCTTTGATCAATATGGGGATAGGAGAAGGTCTTCTAGAATACTAAATCTCTATCTGTTTGACCTGTACAACTGTATCAAGAGAGAGAATCGAAGTTATTAATTGATGAGGAACTATAATAACACCTCAATCCGTGATTCGACGCTTTCATCTATAACTACCTTTACAAGAATGGATGAATATCAAAATCAGCACTTATGGTATGTTTGAGATGATATGGAGAAGAATTCGAATTTATGGAGGTTTAACAGTTGATGTGCCTTTCTGGCTGAAGCTTCTAGAACCTTCTATCTATCATTCAATCTGCATCCATATTTCATATCGAGCTGGCTATGTCTTAGATGTCTATGCGCCACATCCGTGAGTTTTGCGAATTCCCTTGAATACAATAATACTGGCACTCGCTATCCTTTATTTTCTCAGCTTCTTTTTCGTGGTTACATTCTAGCTCGACTCCTTTGAAGTCTTCTGTCTTAATTGATGCATTTGAATCCACCTTGGATAAGACTTGAAGCTATGTGCTGCGGACTATTATTGTTTGGCACAGATAGTTAGTCACTGGTTGATCTGTAGAAGTAGATTTTATACTCTTCTACTATCCTTACTGACAGTAGCCTATTAGAATCTTTCTGATTTCTCTGGAAGTTGAGCTAACTACTCTATATATACAGATTCACACACTCAAAAACCGAAGTATGCAATTTGATGTATCTCCTCGGTTCTCAGCATAGCTCTCCTGTTTAATCCAGATCGTCCTGTGGAAGATTAGAGCTCGATCATCAGTTTTGGCCATAGATTGTCATTATTATCTAAGAAGGAGATAGAATATTTAACGATTTTTGTGCGGATAACTCTCTGTTTCTTTGTCCTTCGAACCACTTCTTCTGATTGGCTTTATCAATCGAGATATACAACTACTGCGTACTTGCTCTGCACAATCATTGTGATGTTTTTTTTTTCTTATGCTATTGATAAGTTTTCATATAATCTTATGGATCTCAGCTATGGCACATAGCATATGTACTCTAATTCGTAGGATCTATATGATTATGCGCGTGCGATCTAGCATATATTTAAGATATATGAAGTGAGTAAGTGTGTGTTCCTCTTCCTCAAAATAATCATTGTATAGAGTAGGGTTCTCTTGTTATATTATATACTAGGAGTGAGCGATGCCAGTGAATAATTTCTATCTTTCGACTATCATAGGCAGCTCAATCCGACCAGGATAGAGCAGAAGGATATTTCTTTAGTCTTCCACACTGTGACTGTTCCATAGATGCACCTTGAATGCTTTGATCGCTTCTGCTATAATGATCCAAGCTTCCGCAGTTTATGGAGTCTTTGAGCAAGCTTCTATAAATATATAAATTAATGCGATTGAGGTTCAATGACTGCATTGGATTTTATAAGAGACGATGAAATTAATATTGTATGTGTCATAAGAATTATTTTCCTCGTCTTGTCTCTGGTGGAAATGATGAGGTATTTACAAAATCTCAATCTTATGAAGCGCTTCTACGGTTATTTTTGATACATCCAAAGTCATAAGATATAGATTGAGTTGGGATAGGAATAATACGGAAAACTTCTCTTTAACAACCACCTGAGCATTGGTAGGATTCGTTACTGGTACTATAGAAGCTGATCAGCATAATAAGGTGATAGAGCCAGCTGACACTTTCTCGATAGAAAGATGTATAGAGAAAGTGATAGACAAGTGTAAGAAGTCAAATTCTAAAGGATTTTTCATTAAAGTCCTTTGAGGTGGGTGGCAGGTGGAAAGCCTCTGCATGTCCGTTATTATAGCCTTCCAGAAGTGAATAGATGAGACCCACTTGTGATGAACATGATGACTCTACAATTCAATTTCTTGTTTTTGTCTCTTTATTTAACTTTCTCACATCTTCAGGAGTCTATGCCTGCTGGTCTCTTCCTTCTTTCATCCTAAACCATGACAAACACCATGTTTGTGTGTTTTTGTTAAAGAGAAGTTTTTCCATTTCCTATATCACATACTAGGATTCAAACTCGTGGAAGCTGCTTCATGATGGTTGTAAAGTGTCACCAGAACAAGACACAAAATATCATGACACATACAAATAATTCATCGTCTCTAATTTTGACCCAACTATAAATGATGCTTCAAAAAGATCCATAAACTGCATAGCTGGAATAACAGAGCGACAAAGGCATTTCAGTGCATCTGTTCAACAGTGTGCAAACAAAATATTCGCACTACTTCAGATTAGCGCCATACAGAGATTGAACTTTACCTGCATAGCTCTCCTCCTGTAAATATAAAAGTCCCTCCCTTTGTATTGAGGAAAGCGCTCAAACCACTTCAAAAAAAATGCTAGAGTCAAGCTGCAAACCAGAAGATCACGCAATTTAAAGTACATAAGCTAGCAACAATAATAGACTTTTCAAAGCATAAGAAAAAAAAAATCACAAAATTGTCAAAGCAGTACCAGTTCTTTTATCTCCATTGGTTTAGCACATCAGAGGAAGTGTTCGAATACGAAAAACCAACTCCGACAGGGGAATCAAGAAATATAATGTTGCCAACTGCATAAGGGTTAAAACTCGTTAGAAAAATGTTTTGTTAAACCATAATGCATACTTTGATGTGACTTATAGTTCCAACTTCCCAGAAAACAGAAGGCATAATATTTTGAAGCTAACATCTACAGTCAGAGCAACATGTTAACAATAATTATGCACGCATGTCATAATGTTCAACCAATTAAGTCATCAAGAGTAGAAGATGAACACGAAAAAGAGTCTTAAAGGAAAGCAATGTATATGCCAAACAATCAGTAAAGAAGTCGCATGATTATTTGCATTGATACTTTATCTATCAATAAACTCCATAAATTGATTTCTCCATGCTATAAATAAATTTCAGATATAATTATTTTCTTGTAAAGTGTTAGTTTATAGATGAAGTTTGAACAGGATGATGTAATAATATCGATTATGTAGGCTAAGAGTTATTCTATTGGAAGTGGCTTACATGTAAGCTGAGCAAAATGATGCACTAATCCAATCCAGATTGAGCCATATTTTCAGGTAGATGCAAATATCTCCAGATCAGACTCATTTTGATATAATTCATGGATTGTTCATCAAATCTTAGCATCACTTAAGAGCCAATATAAGAGAATGAAAAAGTTTATATTTATCACCATTTCATGCACTCAGTAATCTATATTTCAAACACAATTATTTACTTATGGCTACGCCTTCTTCTGGCTCAAATATTTGTTACAGAAAAAAAAAAAATTAAATAGACAAAAACGTTGACAAATTCATTGGATGATTCTCACCTTGATTCCAAGATTAAGGGTTCAAATAAAGGGTCTTTCCATCCGCCTTGATATGAAAAGGGCCAATTTCTTCTGCCTCCCCATAAGCCATGGATGAACATCCAGGCCCTAAAAGCAGTAAGTCTTTAGTCAGAAACTCATTTCAATCGGTAAAGAATTGCCGTGGATATGAATCCGTTTGGTTTGTTTCCGGAACTCGTTTCAATGCATTTTCCTTCCCAAGGTGACCCCCTAATTATATCATAGCTTCCTTCTATATGGATAGGAGGAATTTTCTTCAATTTAGTCTATAAAAATAATGTCTGTTTTTTTAATAGCATTTGAGATATACATGTTATTTTAATAAGAGTTTTTTCAACTTTATTCATACTATTAAAAAAATATGTACTCATATGTTAAAAAAGTACATGTCATTTTTAAAAATTAGGTCGAAGGAAATTTTTCTAACTCAGTTTAGAGCTGATATAATCGACAAACTCCAGTTCTTGATATTTTTGGCTTGAATTGTTTCCAAATCAATATAATACGGAATGAACCAAACACGTCTTATCACTATCTTGACCGTTTGTTGTTAAGGTATTTGGGCTCATATCATTAGAAGAGGGCATCAAGCCCAGCTCAAACCAGCTGGAAAGGCTAATTAGTGACAGCCGGCTCGCTATGGCATTTAAAAACCCACCAGCCCGACATTCGACCCGCCCGACTTGTTTTAGACCTGCACGTGTCAAATTTCAATAGTGACAGAGTCGGAGGTCGGAAGCAATTTTCAATTTCTAACAAAGTCGGGTCAAAAGTCGGAGTATGGTTTCCCAAAAAAACAAAAAAACAGTTCTCTTAAGCATAAAGCATCTTATTTTTTAGTTAGATCCTATAGTTTCAGGGCATACATATACGGTATATTCTCCTTCCAAAACATATACTGCTTTCTTCCAGAAAAAGTTCACATACTTTTTATTTTTTTGGCTGTCCCGAAATAGTTCATACTCAAAAGTAAAAGATAATTAAGGGAGAAAATAGAATAATTAGTATATAGCAAGTAGGTGAAAAGCAGTACTTATGATTGATTTCTTAGAACTTTTAATTTTTTTATGTTAAAGTGTTAATTAATTAAATGATTAAATTTATTATTTTTTATTAATTTATGGTAGTTTAATATGGTATCACGTCTTGAGATAACTGATAATTTAACAATATTGCAAATGAATTATTTTTATGGTACGGAAAGAGTATTCATAAAGTGAAAGACATTGCCAACATGCATGAGTGAGGAAATATTAGCAAAGTTGGTCCAAAAGACTGAAGGGATTGATTGTCTTGTAATGCTATCTTAGATATTGTGGAGGGGTTGGGCTCTTGGTATGGATGAGCAAGCTTCTGCCACGATTTTAGTGTGCAAAAATGGATGACCAGAGCATAAATTCTGCATAAAATTTCTTTAGCAAATCGCAACATATGGAGATTTTGGTAAGAGTGATGTTTGGGGTATTAGTTTTTTTCTTCTTCTTATTTTGGCCCTTAAAATTTTGTTTTTTATATAATCTGACGCCCTTAAAATTGAATTTCTAATTCCGTCCTAGAGTTGCACATATTCAATTATACATTGATATCAATATGGTGTCTCGCTTATTATGATTACTTTTTTAGTTAATGATGTGACTAGGGGCACATTGTCAACTATTGTCGTATAATTGAGTTGCTTAAATTTAAGAGAAATACTTGGTAGCATTTTTAAAAATCATCTTTTAGTATTTTTGTCTTATGTGGCAAGTCCATATTTATTGGATCATTTTATATATTAAAAAAAACAAAATAATCCAATGGATGTGAGCTTGCCACATGGACAAACATGCTAAAAGATGGCTTTTGAGAATGATACCAAACATTTTTCTTAAAGGGAAGAACCTCCCTTTTTTTTTTTTTTTGGCTTTACACTGTTGGTTTGTCTTGTGTTGTTTTCTCATCTAGATAACCAAAATAATAATAATAACATTTTCTTGACCTAATGATACTTAAAAATAATCACACACCAAAGTTCAAATTTATAATAGGAAAATATGAGGTCCAATATTATAAATTTAAGAATATAAAATTTTTATGAGTAAGCATTTTCTAATCTTATTTGAAAAAAAAAAAAAAAAAAAAACCACTATAACCACTAGCATTTTTTACATGTTCCCTTCTCAACGGTGGACATCATCTTTTGCAGAATCCAGACCAAGCTTTTATGCTTTTATCCTTCATTCCATGAGATTCCTTAGCTATGGAATTGTTAAAATATATTATGAGATTTGATTTTAAATTATGGGATTTGATTTTAGCATTGGAAATGAGTCTAGTTTCGGCAAGAAACCACCTCTTGTTAGGCTATGTGGAGCCTGGTATTGTGCCCAACCCGGTTTGCACCAGACCCAGTACGACAAAAGAAGGGCTACGGTTTAAATGAGATTTTTTTCTAAGGATTGACCCTTGGAGCGAGGCTTTGGATTTTTAACCCGCCCGTTTATGATTTTTTCGACCCAGTTGAGAGTCTTTAAATAGCTGCTTATGTAGTAAGTTTTTTGATGTAATGCACGTGCGACGCCTCTTTTGTACTGTTTCCCCAAAATAGTGAAACTTTGCCTCAACACAGTGGACGTAGCCCTTGAGAGTGAACCATTTAATTTCTGTGTCTTGTGATTGATTATTCTTTTTCGTTTTTCTGTCTCTATTGTTGTTTCTGGGTTCTGAAAAATCGGTGATTTTCCTAACACCTCTCTTCATCGATCCTTATAATTTTCTTTGCCCCTCGTCTTAAAACAGAAAATTGTTGATAATCCAAATCCAAATGTTGCATGCTTTGCAGACAACATTTACATTAAAGATGTTTCAAAACTCATTTGTGGATAGTGTGGTCCTCTTGAGGTGTATGTAAGCAAATTGGTTAAAACATCACCATCACATTTTGCACGTCCCCACTCCCCATCACCATGTGCCTGTCCAAACCGTTTTGATGTAAATATTAAAAAGAAAAAAGAAATTGTGTGTAGCATTGCTGACTTCCAACTAAGAGCACTAATATTGGACTAGTCGAGCATTCACATAAGGCTAGCTATAATAGTTAAAAGGTTATTTGGTTAATTAGTCTTGTAGCAAAATAGTTAAAGAATTGTTGAGCTGCTTGTAGCTCAACAATGCATAATTTGTATTAATAAAAAAATCAATTTGATTCTCTATTTTATGTGAGAATAGTAAAAAAAGATAAATAAATAATATTTTAAATGAAAGAGTAAAAGTGATGGGTAACTTTCAACAAATAAAAGGGAAATAAATAGATAAATGAAAATTATATTGATAGTGAACTCCAATTGATTACAATTCTCAATATCCTCATCTCTCATCTTATTTCTCTTAAATAATACTAACTAAGCTTATGAAATAACAACGTAATTGAAATGTTAATAACGACATTAAGATCAAGATAAATAATGAAAGAAAGATAGTCTTATTGCATTGAAATAGAATTCCAACTCAACAATTAAATCTATCTAATCATAATCTTATCCCTATTAGAAAGTGGATAGCTAAAATGCTGATATAGATGTAGGTGCTTTGAAAAGTGGGTAATTAAATTTATTATTTTTTTATTTTTTTTAAAAAATGTGTTCTTTAGCTAAATATTTATTGAGCCAGATATGAACACTCGTATAGCTAAAAAATTATTATTTTTTTCTATTTTAACTATCCACATTTCAAAACTCAATCCTTTTTTATTTTCAAACTTCTTCTCTACTCTATTAAAATAATAATTTTAACAAATTTATTTTAGGGAAAAATTATGCTTGATATACGAAACTTAACATTTGACTGCTAAATAACCAATTGAAATAATAAGAAAACTTCAAGTCTTAATTGCAACATGTAATGGAATTTCTCTTCCACCTTCACGGATCCCGAAAGGTAATGGTGGTCTTCTTCTAATCAAACTGATCACCATAGACCATAGTTTAATGGAACAATATGTTTCGTCCAAGCTACTATTGTCTATTATTTAAAAATGCATACAAGTTCAAAACTTATCACTTTTAATATGCCATTTTTTTAGAGAAAAATAAGTGTCCTCACCTATTAATCGATCTTGCATTTGAACTCCATGTCAATTTAATAATGTTGCTTTAAATTGACATTAGGCTTGCATGTTTGATCAAATTGGCAAACAGAGACATAAGTTTTGGAGATGGAAACAAAGTGGGCATACATGTGACGGATATACAGCCATAGGCAACAGTCTCCAATGGGCAAACACACATGACCCCATGCATACATATTGACATTATAAAATTGCTTAATTTATCCAAACATAAAAAAGAAGCAGAAACTTACAAATCTGTTAATTTACCTTGAGATAAATGTCAGTAGCTCTATTAATTTACCTTTTCAAGGGAAGAAAATAAAGTCTACAAACTTCTTATTGAAAATGTTTTTCCCTTGTCACAGGATTGACAACTGGAAACGCGAACATGTACTACAATTCCTTCGAGAGAAGCTTAAGCCCGCTTCAGCAAATTGAGTGGTTTATTTTTGTTCTTTGTTTGTACTCCAATTTGTATCTTAATTATTACAAATGTGTGGGCTCCTTTTCACAAAATTTAATAAAGAAGTATACCATAACAATGCTAACACTTATTATAATGTTCCTGTTTTTATATACAACATATGTGAGTTCCATGAATCAATTGTAGCTGGCACTCTAAAACATAGTTTTCGTGACACAATCGTTGTTCTATGTAGTTTCTGGACACAAAATTGGCCTTCCAACTAGAATGTAGAATCTCTGTTTTTTCTTCTACTATTTACAATGAGTAGGATGAATTTATCTAGATGCATTTGTAAATTGCATGCGTAAAATTGCATTAGGCGGTTAAAATTGCATGCGAAAGCCGTAGGCCGTAGGCTAGGGTCAGTATGGAAAGTCGGTTTCATCAAGCAACACATATAAATTAGCGCGCCTCTTGCCCCCTAACGATTTCCATTTTCTCATTCATTTCTCTCAAAATCTCTCTCAGTTCACTGTGAATGTCGGATGTCAACGCCAATGTGTCTGATGAGGCGGTTGTGGAAGCTCCAACATTGAGGTAGCTAGCTTTTTTTATTCGTAAAATTTTTGTTTCTTTGCTTTAAGAATATATATTCAGAGTTCTACATGTCTTGATCTGTTCAATTTTTTCCATTTGAAAGAGTGATCCATAACTTTGTTGGTTTTAGTTTTATTTTTCAAAAGCTGCATACAAGGCTCAGCAAATACATGTACAGTAAATATCTTCCTGCCTTTCAATGCCATTTTCTCTTTCTATTTTGATACAAAATGTATATACATGAAAACATATGGGAAAAAAAGAATTTACTTGATCTTGCGTCATTAAGATGACCTCTTCCAATTTGCTCATTGAAATGCTTGCTGAAATTAGTTATATACTGATAGCAGTTTATAACTATTATAAAAAGAGTTATTTACTTATATTAAATAACTGATGTATCATAACTGCTGCATTTATCCATAAGATCTTATTTTTTATTTTGTATCTGATAAGATCTTATCTCTTTCCATGTAAGATCTTATCTTTTATTTTGTATATGATAAGATCTTATCTTTTAAAACCAACAAAGTTATGGACCATTCTTTCAAATGGAAAAAATTGAACAGATCAAGACTTGTAGAACTCTGAATATACATTCTTAAAGCAAAGAAACAAAAATTTTACGAATAAAAAAAGCTTGCTACCTCAAGGTAGAACTGGAAAATCGAACTAGTAATGAAGAAGTAACAATGAGGTTAAGTAGTGGAAAGGAAAACAACGTTGAATAGAGATGAACAGATTCTGGAATGTGTAAACAGAGTTGAACTGGAACAGAGATGATATTCTCATCTCTTCACACATCATTCTTTGAAATAGTACACCAAGATTGCTAAACAGCCAAATAGGCTCTACTACCTGAATCAATACCCTTTTTTTTGCGGGAGATTTCGCTATCAAGAAAGAGACCAATGAGATGACCATTTTTAGTTTAAGGCCGGCCCGGGGCCCACGGTCTAGGGCTCCACCATTTCAATATTTCAAAAGCTACACACGGTGCTTTGCTCTTGTCTTGCTCATTCATTTTTCTTTTAATTCCACATGCCAGACAGGTGTCTTGGCAAACTAGTAGGTTTAACCGGTTTGGTTAATTAAGGAATATTGTGAACTAAGAAGAAGATTAAGAGATAATTTTTTTCTCTAGGAGAAAACATAAAAAGAGATAAGATCTTATCATATACAAAATAAAAGATAAGATCTTACATGGAAAGAGATAAGATCTTATTAAATACAAAATAAAAAATAAGATCTTATGGATAACTGCAGCAGTTATGATACATCAGTTATTTAATATAAGTAAATAACTCTTTTTATAACAGTAATAAACTGCTATCAGTATATAACTAATATCAACAAGCATTTCAATGAGCAAATTGGAAGAGGTCATCTTAATGACGCAAGATCAAGTAAATTCTTTTCTTCTCATATGTTTTCATGTATATACATTTTGTATCAGAATAGAAAGAGAAAATGGCATTGAAAGGCAGGAAGATATTTACTGTACATATATTTGCCAAGCCTTGTATGCAGCTTTTGACTGGATGATTTCAAGAGAGCAAAAGTTCTTGCGAAATGGATTCTTGGGAGTGATTCATATTAACAAAAATTACAATCATATTTTTAAATCCTTTCTGGATAAATATTTTGCTCGAGTGTTATGAAATTAGCAATTCCATGGTTCTGCTTTTACCTTTGGACAAATTCGATTGAATCAGAATGTCATAATTTTATCTGCAATGCTTGGGATAATGATGCCCGTATGTAACTACATGAATCCATCAGCAAAATAGGAGCCAATTCCACCACCTAAATGTAACTATTTCTTGGATTACTCCATTATAGCACCTTGTTGAGCATTTTATATGGTGTAAAATCCTTTATCTGAGGACACTGATTTTTGACCTGATAGCTTAATTGTATTCTATTTCATTTCTATTTTTGCTTACTATTTAGCAGCAGTGCCTCCAACATCAGAGTGAGTGCCCTAATGTCTTTTTATTTATTTATTTAGTTTTAGACAAGATTTTTGAAGGACAACAGGGTGACTAATAGGAGTGTTGGCTTGTAAAGCAGTTTAATTTTGCTGCAGACAACCCTCTTTTTCTTGTAAGCTTCAGGAACCTAGAAGACTTGGAACCCTTTTGGTTCAATTCATTCTTTAAGATTTCATGACCATATTTACAGAGTTTTGAAGGATATCTAAATCAACCAAGTGGTAGAACAGAAATAAGAAAGAACACTTCACCCAAACTACTTAGGAGAAGGGGTTTTAGTGTTTAAGGGCTTCTAGAGTTTTATTTTTATAAGAGAAAAACATGCATTACAATAAGTTTGTGCTCATAAGAGTCCATTTGGCCCTTTGATTTCGCATGTCAACAGTGCATTTTAAACAAAATTGCGAAAAGTATTTTGTTTGGAAATGCAATTGAAAAAAATAGTGGTTTCCAAACTGAGATCAATTTACTAAACTGAAATTGCTAGGCATGTTTCATGTTTGGTCTTGGTTTTAGAAATTAATTGTTGAAATATGTTTACAGAAAATAGAGAGAGAGCATAGAATAAAACTGAAAATTAAATAAAAAAAATATTTGAGGAAATACTATTTGCTGAAACGTAATAAAAAAATTAAAAAAATAAAAAGAATAAAAAAAAAGAACTACTTTGAATTACCTTATTGATAAATCATGGTAGTTATTTTTTTCTGAACAAAGTTTTCTTTTAAATTTGTTTAGACAAAAAAAAAAAATCTTACTCAGTCTATTAAACTAACATATTCTAAGAATATGTGATTTTCAAATACATTTTTAATTTAAACTAACATTTGTCTTTATAGCAACGTGCTCTAAAGATTAATATCAATTTTCTAAACTGAATTAGTATTCCGTTAGTTTGTAATTTTTCTTGCCGTACATATAAACATCATGCTCTTGACTATTTAATTTATTTTCCCAAGGTATAGACTACTACTAGGTGCCCTACAAATGCACACTATTGTAATGAATGTGCAGTGTATTTGTTGCTAGCGAGAAGTTCACAACAATAGAGTAAATAGGCTAGGACAAGGTAATGGGCTTCGTTTTTTTTTTTCCCATTTTTATATATTGTTGGATTCTTCTCATCCCCTGATTCAAATATCCATAAATGGGCCAGGAAAAAAGTTGCAGAACTCCTCACCTTTCTATAGAGAAAAATAGGTGTTCTAACCTATTAATAGATATTGCATTTGAACTCAACGACAATTGATAAAAAGATAGTTTTTCTCTAAATTAGGTTGAAGGACCCTAACTCGAATATCCATAAATGAGCCAAGAAAAAAGTTCAAAACTTATCACTTTTAATATGCCATTTTTCTAGAGAAAAATCAATGTTCTCACCTATTAATCCATCTTGCATTTGAACTCCATGTCAATTGACAAAAGGATAAACTTTTCCTCTAACCTAATTTATTGAACTAACATTTGTCATTAGAACACGTGATTCTCACATCAATTGACAAAAACCATGTTTGAGACATTATAGGCTAAATCAACTCACAATTGCTGTAAAGATCACAAGTAAAATCCCAATTCCTTTCATTGATTTTTCTTTTTAAGTACACTTCAAATGTCATTAACAACATTTTAACATCAGTTGGAATTGAAAGAATTATTCTGATGTGGCCACATGACAAAGTACTTTTCCATTCTGATTCCAGGAACAAAAGCAGGAGGAAAAAGGACAACTTCAAGATGAACCGACTAGTTCCAAGGTTGGCATTGAGGTTCCTGATAAGAAGGCTTTAATGAGTGCCAAAGCTAGTTTTGGTTTATGCAAAGGAACTTCATGTCCTGCTCCTCGGACTGATACGAAGGTAAGACCAGAATATTCTTGGGTCCATCCACCCACCTGCTCAAAAAATTGTGTTAATCTGCCATAAGTTGGAAACCCACTTATTTGATACATGTAGTGATAAAAACAAGTATTCCATATTGGAAAACAGATTGTTTTTATCTGATATAATAACTATAGTTATTAGCAATGATTAGGGAAGAAAATAATTATTTTGTAAACAAACCTTAAGGGTATGTTTGGTACGTGTAATAGTTATACCATTAGAAAAAATGAATAACTTTGATTAGGAATAGAAGAATGTTGAATAGAATAGCTTTCGTGTTAGAGTATATGATAAGGCTCTAACACTTAGAATAGTCATTCTCATTGCCCATAAGAAAATATCTATTCCTCTCAATTTTGAGAGGAATAGTTATTTCTCAATTTAAGGAATAGACATTCTTTCATGGGCAATAAGAATGGCTATTCTAAAGCTATTTCATTTTACCACCTTCCATTTTCAATGAAAGCTATTCATTTTCTTAATGGAATAGTCATTCCGCATACCAAACGTAATCTAAATGTTTATTTCCTTAATAAGCTGTATCAGCATATTTTGATAGGTTTCCCATCATATTTGAACTTCATTTACCTGCCCATCATCATACCAAGCCTGCCAAGGTCGCAAAGTCGGAAGCTTAAGAGCATCTATACTGTACCGGGTGGATGTAACTGGGATTATGGCATCTGTATCACCACTGTCATACAGGAAAGATGAGTAAAACTTGGATCATTATCAGAAATTTGTATGAAGTCACTTGAACAGAAAGAAAAACCATTTGCCAGAACAACTAGAATCCCTACGCCAGGTTATATTAGTACCTCCAATAAAATTGATACAGAATCTGAAAAATCAGATTCAGATTTGAACTGAAAAATTTGATTTAGAATGATAATTGGGTTAAAAGTGCACTGGATTGAGATTAGATTTAGGTCCTACCTGACAAATTGACTGCCCTAGGCAGAAATAATACAGGTGCCAACACATGGAAGGTTTTTAGGGTGCTTCCTAGCTTTAATACCAAGTAATTAATAAGAAAGCACATGCATTTAACTTTTTGCAGGCACATGTTAATGCAAATGCTCGTTACATATCAAAGCAATACTTGAGGCAGTAAATAAATGAAAAATATGTGCCAGGTAGTCGAAAGGAACCTGAACATCCATATACGTAGTCCTGAATGTATCAGCTCATGATAAACGTCCAGCACTGTTCTAGGAGAATCCTTCCAATTACCATTTACCACCTCACTACAAAACAACATTAAAAAAGAGTGACAATTATAGGGACTTACATCTCAGTCAAGGTTATCAAAGTATGCAGAAGTGATGTCATATAGAAGATCAATAGAAGATTATGCCAAGTTCTTCAGGGAGAAAAGGAAAACATAAATTAACCGTCAAATGTTTTGCACGGTGCACAAGCAACAAATTCCAAAAGAAACATTAAAAGACCACTTTTTTCCATTTGTAACATAAAAAAGAATAAGTCAAATTTCCAATATATTTCACCTTTTTAAGACGCTCTAAAATTGAATGACTTCTATATAGAACTGGAGGCTTTATCATGCATTAGTTAAAGATATGAAGACATTATGTCAGACTAGGTGTTGTTTACTTTTCAGGTTTATATTACTCCACACCTGGATGCAGTAACTCTAAGTTTATAACAAAGATGTGAGACTTCCTCACACAATTTAACAAAACAAACTGTGTTAGTTTATTCCAGTGGCAAGCTAAAAAACCTAACTGCAGCTCCTTCAGCAAACTTGTCCCAAATCCAGCCAAATATGACTGGATTCTCTCCCTCCTCCCTTAACCTCCCCAAACCACTCCAACCCTTCACTGCATTATACATTTTGGAATCATTGTAAATCAATATAAATTGACGTTCATATAGTGGATATAAGAATGTTGCTTTAATCATTCAGGATTGCAACCTTCACATTTGTAGGGTATCATTCACGTTGAATAATTTTTCAATCAACAAAAAGGAATACTTGAGCCAGTGATATTTCCTTACGGCTAAATTATTAAGCCAGATAACGTAGTGTTGCGTATACACATATGAGTATAAAAAAGTTAAGTCTCAAATTGGATAGATGTCACAAGCATGAATAGTTGGTTAATATAACATAATTGCGCTTAAACCCATGTGCTTTAAGTTTTTCGGTTAAGTGGTATTCTAACATATTATATTATGCTCTCACTAAAAAATTCCTCAAGAAATTAATCGCCTTAACAAGTGGTACCAGAGCCAATAGTGGTGTGCTTGTATGGTGGATAATAATGGCTCCTTTCATAGTTAAAATATGGATGAAGGTGCATAGCATGGACAAAATCCACACAGTCCACACAAGTGATCCTAGAGATGATCCATAGAATTAATAAAGCTTCTATTCGAGGAGAAGTGTAGTAATTTGGTGATGGGCTCATACATGATGGGGAGACGTTAAGTATACATGTGTGAGTATATAAAGGTTAATCTCACATTGAATAGATGTCACAAGGGTGACTGATTAATATAACATAATTAGGCTTAAACTTTTAGGTTAAGTAGTGTCCCAATATGTTATATTGTGGTCTCACTAGAATACTCTCGTTGGCAATGCAATTATAAGCTCTTAAAGATAACTTCAAAGAGACATACCTGCAGGTTGACCATTTAGATGGTGTATGAGCCAGATCAACATGAAGTGCCTTTTGAACCTCGGGTAGATTGAAGTATACAACAGAGTGTGCCTCGGTGCAAGGATCATACTTCTCACTAACGTGACCAACCATCTATCAGATGATATTACAAATCATTAATGATCTGACCAGATACACTATTATAAAGGCATCATGGAAAATCTCTTCAGAATCAAGATTTTGATTTTCAAGATCATATTAGACTTGGTGACTATTGAGGCCAAAGCTGGTTAAACAAATTAACATAGGTCGAGAACTGAAAACAGGAAAAGTTTAATCCAGAAACAAGATAATTCCAAACTGAGAGTACGGCAGAAAACCTGTAAACTACTCTTTCATGATGGTGGGTTTGCACAATGATTTAGAGTAAAAGAGCACTGCAAGGACGTAAATCATAGATGACAATAACAGCGTCATATTTTTATCTTCAATTTTTTCTTGTCTATAGCCATACGTATTCTATTTTTTTAATCAAGTAAACATTCTCTAGCCTTGACAAACTGTTAAGCAAGTCTATAGTACCGTTTTAAACACATTTATTTTAACCCATCCAAATAAGTTGAGGGAAAAAGGGCAAAGTTAATGATTCTTCCAAAATGGGAAGGACACTTCAACCTTTAGATATTTTCAACATCCTGTGGCAGTTTGTGTGCCAACTTGACGAAGCTACTTCAAGACTATGCATTTCTATAATGGTTGGGGGGAGAAAAGACATTAGACTGATTCCTCCAGAATGGAGCTACACTAATACTAACTGCTGGAAAATTTGTCATGCATAGATCTTATATAATTTTATTCTAAATCCTCCAGATTCCTCAATTTGAGAAGCCATGATCACTATTCTTGGAAGAAGTATAGCAGGGGGTGTTAACATGGTTTCACCTATTTGAAAATGATTACGAACCAGCGATCAACCTTACTAGTTTTTCATATGCCCCTATAAGTGAAAAATATATTTAAGAAGGAAAATTTGATTCACAAGAAAAAAAAAATTACATAAAATGAGCTAAAACTCTCCTATATCGATAGTCACATAACTCACATTCATTCTTTTCCGCAGCCGATTTGACTGGCTTACGTTAGCAGGGCAGGTGGGAGAGAAGATGCTATATGGGTCAATGTCTCCAAGTTCTTCGTTAGCAATATCCAAAATCTTATCACAAGAAGCCGAAGTGTGTATAAATGACTGAAAATCACAGAGAACGTTCAGTAATCTGTACGTTTGGTCAGAAATCAAACCAGCTGACCACATAAACTGAAAAACCCCCAAATGGTCATGGAAATCATCAGTTAGAGCATTTCCCACCTGCATAACACACATATTTTGATGTTTAAATTGTCAACATGATACAGACAATCGGGACTTTTAGCTATAGCAAAGAACAGAGCTATACCATATAACCCCTCAGATTAATTGTTCTTTCCTTTATTGCAGAGTTGTACCTTACAATGGCTTGGCTTAGCTGAGGAACATAATGTCCTGTAACACAGATTTAAGTAATTAAAATCATAATATACACACACACACACACTACTAAGCCATTGAAAGAACCAAGAAACATAAATGTAGAAGAAAAATAAAGATAAACCTCTTTAGCCATGAATAAGATTATTGAACAAAGAGCTACTTCCCTTTGTTGGGATGCAATAGTGCCGCTCTGCTCATGTAGACGGCTCTTAGAACATGCCGTGCGGGGTGAGATTTCGAATGCTATAAAAGGCTTTGGCTTCCCTCACTGAACACCAATT
>FXXK01001897.1:0-20666 GCA_900184695.1 Betula pendula
AAAGAGAGAGAAAACTTGATGAAAGACCTCTGATGCCAATGACTTCACATTCTCCTTAAATCGAGTCACAAAAAATATCAATACAATCATACCATTGTCTAGAATCCTCCGTACATACGAAATACACACCTAAAGACTACCGACATTAACACACTAAACGGACTGTCCAATATTTTACTCTCAACAACCAAATCCCAAACATCCATTAATAACAAAAACTCTATATATCCGAAAACCTAAACATACACACAGGTTATATCATAACTCCTTGGAATATGTAACAACTTAGCATTACTTACTTTCTATTAAAACCCTTCCTCACCACAATTATTCAGATTCAAATGTTGAAGCAAATAATTACAATATTTGATTGAACTACCTTTTATATCCTTTTTATATACTTTGAACTGTAGAACTCACTCCAACCTTTCATCTTTCACTATATCACCCTACACCTCATATCAAAGACACAGGAAATAAAACAACTCATCAATAGAGAGCCATGCAAGGTATATGAGATTTGGTTCATCATCAAAAACCACCTAAATCTTCTAAAAGATCATTGTTTATCTTCATCAAGCATTACACCTAAATATTTGTGGCATCAATATCATTAAGAGCGCAAGCCTGCGGATGGTGGCCCAAGATCCCTACCCAACGGTGGCAGTTATATCTCTAACAATATTCCTTCAATAGCATGAGCCAAAACTTGTGGTGCGAAAACTTAGCTGCATCTGAAATTTCTTACATTTTATTACTATATGTTAATACCAATAATGAGTGTTTATAAAACCATGATAAACAAAAATATATAGGTAAAAATATATTACCCTGCAATTTTTTTTTCCAAACAAGCATCATGCGCATCAATTGTCTTTTTCACCGGATCCCATCCAAGGCCAGTTTCCGTTTTTTTTTTTATTGCCAATCAATCTCCCCTCCAAAATGTTCACTCTTTTTTCAAACTTATCCACCACTTGTTCTTTAAGTTGTTTATAGCAATGATTGTTTTCAGTCTCTTTTCATTAAATTTATTTACGACATTTTTCCATCCTGTCTTATTGAAATGTGTTCCTGGATAAGGTTAACCAGCGTGAATCTTCACTAACACATATGTCAATATAATCTTCTTAGCATTTTATCCGTCCCAAACAATTTTCTTTGTCCTGAGCATCTTGAGTTTCGGAGTGTTGCTTTGACCTTTTTCTACTCATGTTTCTCACACAATAAATAAGCTAATACATTAATAAAAAAAAAAAGTATGTTAACAACACAAAAGGAAATTAATATTTTTTGCGTTCAATTTAAAAAGTAAGCCACAAGAAAAAGAAAAAAAACAAAAGGGTTAAATACAGTTTAACCCCCAATGTATACTCACTTTTTTGATTTGCCACCAAAGTTTTAAAAACTGACAATGTCCCACTCAAAGTTCTAAAAAATTTTCCAATGTCGCCATTCCGTTAGTCTGCCGTCTGATCAGTACGGAATGGAACACTGCCACGTGCGCCTCACCGTGCACTGAGTTTGTTTAAGCTACCCATCCTTTGCCCCCATCCCAAGCGCGCTAACCATGGAATTGATTGTAGCAATGTCTGAAGATTTGATTGCATCAACGGCCGCTAACATGGAATTGAATGTAGCAATGTCCTGAAGATTTGATTGCATCCATGGCATTTCGAAGGTATCCAAAGCATCCGCATAAATTCGTATGCTTCCGTAACGGAGGAGATTTCTTAGGCCCGGCGTCGAGGATGGGGTAAAAAAAAAACCTTGATCCGCGCCGTCCTTGTGTGCAAGAAGAAAGCGTTTATGCCATCCTCAAGAACAGAGAGGGTCTGTCTTGCCGTTTTGATATGACCTACGGCGGAGAAGCAGATTAGAGGGTAAGTCTGTGGCGTGACACTTTTTTTTTTACGGCGGGATTCATTGTTTTTTTCAAAATTTTGTTTGGAGGTACATTAAATGTCTGTGTCTGTGACCGAACCGACGGCGATGGCATGGAGAACTCGATGGAGGGATATGCCCGGAGAGAGGGCCGAGCGAGGCCGGGGCCGGGCGCCGGGGTGTGCGGTGTGGGGTCGGGCGGCGTAAATCGCATTGCATTCCGTAACGGAGGGAGATTTCTCAGGCCCGGCGTCGAGGATGGTAGCTTGTCTGCGCCGTCCTTTGGTGTGCAGAATGGGCCTACGGCGGAGAACAGAGGAGGGGGTCTGTCTTGCCCGTTTTGATATGGACTACGGCGGACAGAAGCAGATAAGAGGGGTAGTCTTGTGGCCCGAACCGACGGCGATGGCGATGGAGACTCCGATGGAGGATATGCCGCCGGAGACAGGGCCGGGCCCGGGGTGTGGGTCGGGGCTGAAATATGGGCTGATTGGAGGATGTCTCTGGAGGGAATTGGGAATTGGAGAGATTCGGGGGCAAAAATAGGTAGCTTAAAATAACTCAGTGCACGTGAAGTGCACGTGGCGTCCATTTCGTCTGATCAACGGCAAGGACTGACAGAAATGGCAACATTGAAAATTTTTGAAACTTTGAGGGGGGACATTGTCAGTTTTTAAACTTCGGTGGCCAAATCAAAAAAAGTGAGTAATACATTGGGGGGTAAACTGTATTTAACCCCAAAACAAAAATATAGCTATCATGAAATCTTTATAGCGTAGAAAAAATAGAGCTACAACACATCCATTATATTTCATAATATTAACCATAACTCAATTCACACCAAACAAATCAAAAGCGTAAAAAAATTGAGTAGAATAGAGCTTTTGGGATTGGGCTTTACTTTCCAAATTGAGTTTGGCTAATACAATAATGTAGAAAAAATATGTTAAAAACATATTAACAATAATATTTTGTTTAAAGTGATATCTAAGAGAATGCAAAATATATGTCCAGTAAACAGAAGGCAATCATAATAAATAAAGGGCGCGTTGATTGTAAACAAAAACAAGAGTTATGTTCCTAGTACTCTTCATTCCTATGAAAGGGGAAAAAAAAAAAAAAAAAAGACACACAAACCAAGAGATGAAATGGTCTTGTTAGAGTGAAAAAAAACAAAAAAAAAAACTAATTAGCAAATCAAAAAGCAACGAGAATAAATGTCATTGTTTTCTATTCACTCTTTTTTTATTCCATTTTTCCATTCTTACATTTGACACATTTGACTCCTACCACAAAAAGAAGGATAATAATATCTTATTCTAATGTGTGAGGGGGGAAAAAAAAAAATGAAAGTAAAGAATTCTGTCTCTCTCTCCTCTCTCCAAATCCAAGTATATCTCAATATGAATATATGGGTGTAATTGTTACACGTAGGTTAGAGTGAAATAAGAAAAATTTGCAAAAATCTGTTTTGTTGGGCAGAGGCTCGATGTTGAAGATATATATATATATATTTTAAAAAAACTTGTATTAACGTAATGCTGAGAGACGAAGAACGCAATAATAGAAAAGAGAAAAAAAACCAAAAAGAAGTATGCTGTGAGAGACACCGTTGATATGACAATACAGTATACTTTTGTCCCCCTATTAATAAGAAACTTTCAATCATTTCACTGCAGGTTTTCACATGGTTTTTGAGACTTTTTTTCTCAGATAACTCTCGTCATCTCTTCTCAAATTTGTTCTACGTCGTCTCTCTTAATTTTGTTCTACACGCTATTCCTCAAATAGACCTCAAGACTCCTCATTTTAAAGACAACAACAAAGCATAGTTATGTGACTCTTAAAAGTTTTAAGGATGATATTCTGATGTCAAAGGAGAAGCGCCAAACCCCCAAAAAAATGGTCTCTCTTGTCTCTCTCTCACACCCGAAAATCAATTAGTTTCAACTGAAGTGTGGTTCCGTACGTTAATGGGCAACAAAGACGCAAAAAGCCAAGTCGAATGAAATTAAGAAGAGAAATCAGAACTTACCAAAGTGTCAACTCCTCAAAAACAGGCCAACGAGATCGCCGGCTCCAAATTCGCAAAGGGTTTGCAGCTCTCAAGTGGCGTAACATGAAGAGATGTATATTATATTGGTATTGTTGTAATTATGTATTTTTTTTAGATATTTTTGACTATGTGTGATTTTCATTAAACCCAAATTGGGTCGCGCATTTTTGATTGAACGTGCGGTTTCAACAAAAGCTTCAAAATTGAGCTTTGGACTAAACGTTAATTTTCAGCTTTGGGAGGTGAGAACGGGCTTTGACAGAAGAAATCCAAACGGCTACTCTTTTCGTTGAAAGTGCTTTTAATGCAGCCTAAAAGCACGTTGGATGCTCCTGAAACGCAAACCCAAAACATGCTCAGAGTAAGGCACTTGGAAGGAAATTGCAAGGGCATGTTTCATGTTTGGTCTTGGTTTTAAGAAATTAATTGTTGAAAATATGTTTAGAAAATAGAGAGGGAGCATAGAATAAAACTGATAATTAAATTAAAAAAAATATTTGAGGAAATACCATTTTGCTGTAACGTAATAAAAATAAATAAAAAATAACTACTTTGAGTTACCTTATTGATAAATCATGGTATTTTTTTTTTTTGACAGTTTTTTTTTAATTGAGTTTAAAAAAAAAAAAAAAATCTTACCCTAGTCTATTAAAAACATATTCTAAGAATATAGAGATTTTTATATGCATTTTTAATTTAATTAACATTTGTCTTTAGAAGAAGTAAAAAATAATATTTAAGGTGCTGACGGATATCATTTTACTAATCATAAATTATTAAGTATACCGTTAGTTTGTAATTTTCTTGCGGTACAATTAAACATCATGGTCTTGACTATTTAATTTATTTTCCCAAGGTATATACTACTACTAGGTGCCCTACAAATGCACACTATTGTAATGAATGTGCAGTGTATTTGTATGTAGTTTTAGGGAGAATAAAGTATTGTGCTAGCAAGAAGTTTCACAACAATAGAGTAAAATGGGCTTAGGACAGGTAATGGGCTTCGTTTTTTTTTTTTTCCCACTTTATAAATATTGTTAGATTCTCTCATCCCTTGATTCAAAATATCCATAAATGGCCAGGAAAAAAGTTGCAAAATGCCTCACCTTTCTATAGAGAAAAATAGGTGCTCTAACCTATTAATAGATATTGCATTTGAACTCAATGACAATTGAAAACATGATAAAAACTTTCTCAAAAATTAGGTTGGAGACCCAAACTCCGAATATCCATAAAATGAGCCAGGAAAAAAGTTCAAAACTTATCACTTATAATATGCCTTTTTCTAAAGAAAAAATTAGTGTTCTCACCTATTAACCATCTTGCATTTGAACTCCATGTCGAATTGGATAAAAGGATAAAGTTTTCCACTAACCTACATTTAATGAATTAACATTTGTCTTTAGAACACGTGATTCTCATATCAATTTACAAAAACCATGTTTTGAGCCATTATAGGCTAAATCAACTCACAATTTGCTGTAAAGATCACAAGAAAAATCTCAATTCCTTTCATTGATTTTCTTTTTAAGTACACTTCAAATGTCATTAACAACATTTTAACATCAGTTGGATTTGAAATAATTATTCTGATGTGGCCACATGAGAAAGTACTTTTTTCATTTTGATTCCAGGAACAACAAGCAGGAGGAAAAAAACTTCAAGATGAACTTGTTAGCATAAACACAATATATTATGCTAAATAAGCAACGGAAGAGTAAAGTGGTTTTAGGGTTACCTCTAGCCATGTTTGCTCAAGCGAATCAAAGTACCTCTGAAACAAAACTCTGAAAGCAATAATCTAATAGAGAGGTATCTTCTGACTTATTCCTAATCTTAAGCCGTATTAATGGAATACACAGGCTATGTATTTATAGGTTAGGTCAGGAACCCTCAATTAATTATAGACTTTAATTATTCCTCTCATCAAAGAATAAATTGATTTGATATAAAGTCAATTTAATTGCAATTAAATCAATTTGCAATTATAGTTGATTCTATAACCTTAATTAACATATTATGAAATAAATTACCGTACACCGTAATCTTTATAAATAAAGATAATAAACTATATACACGTGTGGCATATAGGTCATACCATATAGGGAATTTTTCTTACATTCTCCCACTTGACCTTTATGACACATGTCTTTATAGTGTTAGGTTCTTTAGTATGGCCATAACAATTCCAACAATTTATGGAATCCTCCCACTCATACAAAGAATGCTTCACATGAATCATGGCGGTAAAACCATTATATAATAGGTCGTCCCTTCTATGTATTACGATGTGTAAAATTCATTGTATGAGTACTTTATGGGAAGTCAAGCTTTATAAATGAACTTCCTATAAGTCATTCGATTCCAACTTTATTTATCTCCACGGATAAAATATAAAGAAATGTGCACAATAAATCTTTATAACAATAACTTTATGTCTATAGACCAATTAGAGAGAAACTAAGTACAAAAAATGAATCAATGAGTCTCATATGCTTCACATGATGAGTTTCATATGCTCCACATGACTTTTAAACTGCTTTACCGTTAAACTTTTAGTCATGGGATCTACAATAATTAATTCAGTACTTAGATGCTCAATAGACACTTCATGTCTCTTAATGTTCTCTCTCATATTGAGATACTTTATATCGATACCCTTATTTCTGCTTCTACTCCCGTTATTCTTACAAAAGAAATATGTAGTAGAATTATTGCAAAATATCTTTATGAGTCTAACTATAAAATCAACAATTTTGAGACCTTTAACAAAACGTCACAACCATAATGCCTGTATAATGAATTCATAGCATGTAATAATTTATGTTATCATGGTAGACGTATCAATTGTAGTTTGCTTATTGCATCTCCATGATATAACTCTTTAGCAAGAAAATATATCATGAAGTAGACTTTTTACTACCTACACATTCATCAAAATCCGAATCTTAATAACCAACCACCTCCAAATGGTAAGTGTATCTTTAAGTTAAATTATAGCTCCTGATTTCTTGCATATATTGCAAGTCCTTATTAGCAGCTCGCAATTAACCCAGTAAACCTACTGCCAGTCCAATGTCAAGTTATAATGCAAACATTAGTCTGCATACTGCAGATGCATAGAAAATGCCTCATGTATGCTCCCGTTCCAATACATTACTGGGACATAGATCTTTACTGAATTTATCCCCTTTAATAATAGGTGCTACTGAAGGTGCACAGTCCTTCATTCTGAATCTCTCTAAAATTTTTTCAATGTAGGCCTTCCGAGACAATCTTAATATTATTTAATTCGTCTCTGTGAATCTCTATGTCAATGACATAAGAGACGTCACCCATATCCTTCATTTCAAAGTTCAGTGAGAGTAACTATATGTAGCAAACCTAAATCACAACTTGCAGATAATTACATAAAGGGTTAGAAAGATTACTTTACTCCCACTAACCTTGAGGTATATACACTGATTAACAAGATTCTCAATAAAACCATATAAGGTAATAATCTTGAAAAAATTTGTATACACTCATGAGAGACCTGTCTTAGCCCATACATAGATTTTCTTAATTTACAAGACTTCTGACTCTTATCATCAAAACCTTTAGGTTGTCTGCTGTAGACCTCATCTTCAAGATCCTCATTCAAGAAGGTTGTTTTCACATCTGTTTGGTGTAACTCTATATCCAAATGAGTTATTTATATCATAATTATCATAAATGAATCATTCTTAGATACTGGAGAGAAGGTTTCATAATAATCAATGCCTTCCTTTAGAGTAAAACCCTTTGTTATAAGTCCAGTTTTATATCGTTCAACATTACCTAGAAGCGTCTCTTTAGGTTTTGCAAACCTATTTGCAGCCTATGGCTATAGCTCTCTTTGGTAAGTCAACGAGATTCTAGACACCATGGATTCTATCTCTTTCTTTATGGCACTAAACCACAATGTGAAGTTATCTCCACTCATGGCTTGTGAAAACAATTTTGGATCATCTTTATGTCCGACATCAAAATCAGACTCTTGAAGGTATACAACATAATCACTATGAATTGTTGGTCTCCTTATTCTAGAGGATATTCTTAATCCTACTTCCTTTGCATTTTGCAAAGGTTGAGTAGGTTCATTCTAAACTCGTTCTTCATGAATTG
Organism: Betula pendula; assembly: GCA_900184695.1. Taxonomy (NCBI): domain Eukaryota; kingdom Viridiplantae; phylum Streptophyta; class Magnoliopsida; order Fagales; family Betulaceae; genus Betula; species Betula pendula. The sequence continues at coordinate 8,090 of FXXK01001897.1, forward strand.
ACTATTCTGAAACTGATTGTAGCTCAGGGTAGTCAATTTGATTTTCCCAAAAGCACAATCAAACATCCTTCATCTGAAGGATATTTAGTCAACTCTCATGCTTCCTCTAATTTAATCATTTGAGGATAAGAACTCCCACTAAGTTCAACATCCTCTAGAAATTAGACTCAACAACTCAAGGATAATAAGAACAATAGAAAATTAGAATTACTAATCATGTCTATTTTATGTGTACTTACCATAATATTTTCGTTCTTGTGCTTAATGCAGACTCTTACGATCTTGATTTTCTTTTCCTTTTGTTTCTCTACTTTACCTTATAGGTACTGAAAACATTTAATTTCTCAGACTTAAAGATTAGACGATACCATAAATGTTTTATGGTCATATACTTGAAAAAAAAAAATATAATATATATATATATATATATTATATATATATATATAAATATATATCTTTGACCAATTTAGGCAAAGAGTATTGAAAAGGTCCACACTTATCAGTGTTGTATATCTCAAGAATCTCAAAAAATTCTTTTGGTACCTTTAGTGGTATGGTTAATCTGCTTTTCCTTAAATGCAGTCATATAAGTAACGAAGATAGTAAAATTCAAGAGTTATAAAACACTTTATCATTTACTGAATTTTATTCTCTTCAATGGAGATATATTCGATCTCCAGTGCCATTAGACAAAGAATGATTTTTCATTCACCAAATACTCCGCTTATGTCAACATCAATATGCGCAGAGAATTTACAATTAATTTTTCAAAAGTTGACATCTAGATCAATTTTACAAAAAATAGTACCATTAACAGTAATATTCCCCCTAAATAAAAAAATTCCACATCTTAAAATAATATTTGAAATTGTTATTACACAGACAACAAAAAAATAAATTTTCTTGAAATATGGAGAAACATTCATTGAGTCTAAACGATAACTGAATTTGATAATTGATTATTAATGGTCTCACTGTTTTCGAGATTGGAAGGCGTTCTTAACACACTGTGTTATTTTTAAAAAACCCTGCATTCGTATTGACTACATGGATGTTGATTCAGAATTAATCCATAACACTATGTAGGAGATTCAATAAAGCCAGATTATGAACACCACTAGATATATGAGATTCACATTCTATTTCAAGTCATGTATTCGATTACTTATGCAATCTTCCTTTTATATGCCCCCGTATTGTTTCCCTTTTTGGCCAGAAGAAACAGTATCCTTGATTAGCGCATTATACCTTTAGTCATGGCACAGTTGTCCTCCCTGCCTTTAACCGCTGGACATGATTACCATTTAGTTGGTCTTTTCCTTAGCATAAGCAAGTAACCCCAAGGTAACAGCATTATATCGGCGGCCTTGTTATGTTTAGTCTCTAAACGTCCCTTCTTAAACACACATATGAGGAAAATTCATTTATTGACCATTATCCCCTATGTGTGATGGCATAGGAGGATAGGCGGGGGGTTTAAAAAAATATCTTATGTTAAGATCAAAGAATCCGAGATCACAAGATACGACTAAGAGTGACTCAAATCTCAATCTTTAGGGGACCTTAATTTAAACTATAAAGTGGTCCTTGCATATCATAAAGGTCTCACGCACGACCTTCTAAAACTGTCAACAAGTTTGCTTGAAAGTTTCCCATTAGGGGTGCTGACTAAAGCTTTATTCGGAACCTCACTACAATTCCTTTCTCAACAACCCCTTTATAAACTAAAATACTTTGGCATTAAAACATTCATGAATAAAAACCAATGATGTCATTTGTGAGCATGAGATTTTCGAAAACATTAAACTTATGCAATGTAGACCTCGGCTCCACCCCGTTCATCGCTCTATAACATCTCCATGTGGCGTACTTGATTCCGTGAGAAACGGGTTGATCGTCGTTCACGAAGAGAGTCCGTCAGAATCGCCGTTCCAAAGCACCTACCATGGAAAAGGACAGCATTTTCTTTCAGTCAAAAATTGTTTACATTAACGCATTGCACAGCCATAATACTACTAATCAAGCGTAAAAGCAGTAGGAAGATAGCTGAAAGAAAATAATAGTACCAAATGCTCATGAATAATGAAAATAATTTATTCAAATTAACCAAATGTCAATTTAATGTAAATCAACTACCTGTGGCAAGCACAACACCCACGCATGACAATTTACTCTTTATTAATAGACTAATAATAAAACATTATAAAATGCTCTGACAATGTGGGAGAAAAACAAAGAGAATTATATTTTTAACTATTAATATTAACCTATCTTGATTCTAATTAGAGATCATAAGCAATGCAAAAACGTTCTGTGGGGATCCGACAATTAAATTATGAATTAACTTCAACACCATGTTACACTTTTCCTTTATGAAGTTCACTACGTATACTAACTGATGCAATTATCATTATACCAAGATCGAATGTTGTGGCTCTCTAAAAAATATTATAGATAATTACCTAACTCCATTCAACAATCTATCAAGATAGATAAACAAACAATATGAAGGTGGGGAAAGCACATAATCTAATTAACACACAATCAGATTAAGTTTCTCAGGTAAGTAAGGGGGCTACACTGCGGACACTCTTTAAATCACAAGACTTTCCTTAGACAGACTTTCTAGATATTGCCATTTTGAATAGTACCACAAACAGAATCACCAACAGCATATAGCTTAATAATTATTCTCATGATAAGATTCTTTAAAATAATTATCATCATGACTTGGATGCTGTGGCTATTCCCAAGTTCCCACTTGATTTTCACTTACTTATTATAACAGCATCATAAAACTTCAATTTGATCACAAATATCCCACTACCGCATAAATACTTTCAGTAAAATATTTTATGCTCAACAAAAGAACAAGACCATGGATACCCAGCATAAAAATTATAGCTTGCAAATTAGTGTAAATTATAAATCCAATAAAAATTTACATTATAACACTGAAAGGAACATGACATGATGGCTGGTTGGCTCTTTATGAACTGGAAACCCAGTTCAAAACCCATATGCACCCAAAAAGCTCCTTTTTTTTTTTTTTGCAATCCGAATAGGCCTTAAATTGGGTCAGTCAACCTTTCGGTCAAAGCCAAAAGCTCTCTTGATCGGAGCTAACTGTAATTGAACTGGCACAAACGGTCGGCCCACTTTCAATGATCCAATTTCTTTTTTTCTTTTTTAAAAAAAAATACTGGATCGGAGCATGGTTAAAATAAACCCCCCAACTGCCAAAAACAGCCCAAACCCAACCCGGTCCATAGGGTTTGAAAATCCCTACCCAAAACCTTAACCCTTTGACACGTTAAGTCTGGCATCCTTACCGTGCAAACGCAGCGCCGCCGCCTCCCTCATGCGCCGGCCACTAGGGCTGCCGCTCAACGGCAAACAACCCCGGCACGAGGCCGTCGTTCCGCCCAGTCCAGAAGGCAGCCTGTATAGGCCCGCTGCTACCGTTGCCTTTACGCGGCAGTGGCTCTTCAAGAGCCACCGCTCAACCGGCAGGCCGTTGCCACCATAGGCGGCGCAGTGTTCAAGGGACGACCTAAGGGCTGCCGTGTCACACCGTAGACGGGTTCCCCATGCCCAATGCTGTCACACGGCCAGCCACCGTGGTCATACAGCCACGACACGATGGGTCTCGGCCAGCCATTCACCGGAACGGCCAAACGCTCAGTCACCGGTATGATACTGGTTTTCATCGGTGGTGTCTGTGATGGTGGCTAGAGAGATCCAGCCATGGTGGATTCCGACTCCTTCCGGCCATGGTGGATTCCGACTCCTTGATGGGTCGACGGCTCAGAGGTGAGTTTGCACAGTGGGTTTGCTTCAAACCCCTTACGGTTTCAGCATATTGAGAACCAAATACAACCGACATATGAACATAAAAACAAAATATATAATACATATTCAGCCTGTTGAGAATCAATAATAAACTTAATACCGAGCAAAACAGCCTGAAGGAGGCTCTGATACCACATGTTATTATAAACACAATATATTATGTTAAATAAGCAGCGGAAGAGTAAAGTGGTTTTAGGGTTACCTCCAGTCATGTTTGCTCAAGTGAACCAAAGTACCTCTGAAACAAAACTCTGAAAGCAATAATCTAATAGAGAGGTATCTTCTGACCTATTCCTAAGCTTAAGCTGTATTGATGGAATACACAAACTATATATTTATAGGCTAGGTCAGGGACCCTCAATTAATTATAGACTTTAATTATTCCTCCCATTAAGGAATAAATTGATTTGATATAAAATCAAATTTAATTGCAATTAGATCAATTTGCAATTACAGTTGATTCCATAACCTTAATTAACATATTGTGGAATAAATTATCGTACACCGTAATCTTTATAAATAAAGATAATAAACTATATACACATGTGGCATATAGGTCATACCATATAGAAAATTTTTCTTACAGAACTGACTAGTTCCAAGGTTGGCATCGAGGTTCCTGATAAGAAGGCTTTAATGAGTGCCAAAGCTAGTTTTGGTTTATGCAAAGGAACTTCATGTCCTGCTCCCCGGACTAATACGAAGGTGAGACCAGAATATTCTTGGGTCCATCCACCCACCTGCTCAAAAAATCGTGTTAATCTGCCATAAGTTGGAAACCCACTTATTTGACATATGCAGTGATAAAAGCAAGTATTCTATATTGGAAAACAGATTGTTTTTATATGAAGAAAGAAGCATATAATAACTATAGTTATTAACAATGATTAGGGAAGAAAATAATTATTTTGTAAACGAACCATAAGAGTACGTTTGGTACGCGTAATTGCTATACCATTATAAAAAATGAATAACTTTGATTAGAAATGAAAGAATGTTGAATAGAATTAGAATATATGATGAGGCTTTAACACTTGGAATAGTTATTCTTATTGCCCATGAGAAAAGGCATCTTCCTCTCAATTTTGAGAAGAATAACTATTTCTTAATTTAAGGAATATGTATTCCTTCATGGGCAATGAGAATGGCTATTCTAAGGCTATTTTATTTCATCACCTTCTATTTTCAATAAAAGCTATTCATTTTCTTAGTGGAATAGCCATTGTATGTATTAAATGTAATCTAAATTTTTATTTCCTTAATAAGCTATATTAGCATATTTTGATAGGGTTCCCATCATATTTGAACTTCATTTACCTGCCCATCATCATAGCAAGCCTACCAAAGTCGCAAAGTCAGAAGCTTAAGAGCATCTATACCGTACCGGGTGGACGTAACTGGGATTATGGCATCTGTATCACAACTGTCATACAAGAAAGATGAGTAAAACTTGGATCATTACCAGAAATTTGTATGAAGTCACTTGAACAGAAAGAAAAACCATTTGCTAGAAGAACTAGAATCCCTACACCAGGTTATATTAGTACCTCTAATAAAAATGATGCAGAATCTGAAAAATCATATTCAGATTTGAATTGTAAAATTTGATTTATAATGATAATTGGGTTAAAAGTGTAGTGGATTGATATTAGATTTGGGTCCTACCTGACAAATTGACTGCCCTAGGCAGAAATAATACAGGTGCCAACACATGGAAGGTTTTTCGGGTGATTCCTAGCTTTAATACCAAGTAATTAATAAGAAAGCGCATGCATTTAACTTTTTGTAGGCACATGTTAATGCAAATGCCCGTTACGTATCAAAGCAATACTCAAGGTAGTAAATAAATGAAAAATATGTGCCAGGTAGTCAAAAGGAACCTGAACATCTATATACGTAGTCCTGAATGTATCAACTCATGATAAACATCCAGCACTGTTCTAGGAGAATCCTTCCAGTTACCATTTACCACCTCGCTACAAAACAACATTAAAAAGAGAGATAATTATAGGGACTTACATCTCAGTCAAGGTTATCAAAGTATGCAGTAATGACGTCATATAGAAGATCCATAGAAGATTATGCCAAGTTCTTTAGGGAGAAAAGGAAAACATAAATTAACCGTTGAATGTTTTGCACGGTGCACAAGCAACAATTTCCAAAAGAAACATTAAAAGACCACTTTTCATTTGTAACATAAAAAAGAATAAGTCAAATCTCCAATATATTTCACCTTTTTAAGACACTCTAAAATTGAATGACTTCTATATAGAACCAGAGGTTTTATCATGCATTAGTTAAAGATATGAATGTTGGAAAAATCACCAATTTCCCAGAACCCAGGAACAACTGTTAAATTTGCAGATACGTAACGGGATACTCTTTACTCTAACGGGATAAAGCGTATCCCGTCCTGAATACTCTTTACAAAATTTGCAGTAAATAGGGTGACTCTTTACTCTAACTCTTTCTCTTCTTTATTGCACACAATTTTTAACAACCCCTGTGGCTTGGGTTCATATGCACTCTTTATGCTCTTCATACATATGCTCTAAAATAACATGCAAACTCTTTAGCCATAATTTATCTCCTAATATAACATCAACAAAGCATCATGAAACTCAATCAAAGCAATCTCTTTTCGCCATAAACAAATCACAATAAAACTTCATTAACTCATCATAAATCACTCATCAAATACTCATAAATCTCAAGAAGATAAATCGAATGCATAAATTACATGTTATCATAAAATATCATCGGTTCGATCTTTAATAATCATATTATTTCATTAAACCCATTTAGAAATCATTTCTTTTGTTTAGTAAGTATAACATTTACTAAACATTAAAAACATAAAACATTTTAACGTATGTATCACTCTCAGTAAGTATAAATACTTATTGATTCCGCTTGATAATTTGCTCAACTTCTAGACCAAATGCTTAAGCAATGTATGCTGCATATACATTGCTTTAACATTAATAACTACACACTTACACTCAAAACCCAACATCCATGATACTTGAAAGTACAAGCATCAAGTAGCCATAAGCAATCTCATAGAATTTTAAGATTCTAAATAGCATATACATAACCTACTAGATAACCCTTAGAGATACTCTAGGGTTAAACATCATAAAACTCTAAAATACTTAACTATAAAATCTAGCGTTTAAGCTCTTTACCTCAAATATTGAACAATCCGGAGTTGTGCACCGCGGAACTTCAATTCGATGTAGATTGAGCACAAACCAATGAGAATCCTAAGAAAATAATCAATATTAAGTTATACATTCAAGAATATAGCCTAGGCATTAAGAAATTAGGGTTTTGAGAATTTTTACCTCTAAACAATCGATAGAATTAGCTTTCCGACACCGAGGATTATGATTCCGGAGTTAGAAACGATGATAAGAATCTCCAAAAATCACTACACTAGGGTTTGGGCAAAACCCTAGGAGAGAGAGTGGAGAGACTTTTGTAAGTGTCATAGTTCTTTCTTAAGTTGGCTTTTTTTTTTTTTTTTCTTTTTAAATTTGCAGATAACTCCTGATGGATGAAAATTACTATGTTCTCAACACTGAACATCTAGATATCCTAGACAATGAGGGCTGGGTCATGCCATAATATGCTGGACGATACACATATGTTAATTGAAGGCTGATAAACATTATAACATCGGTCTAATAAAATAGAAGTGTAATATTTTGAATTGTTTGTTAATAGTTTTGAGAAAAGAGATAATATCTTATCATATACAAAATAAAAGATAAGATCTTACATGTAAAGAGAATACATACAGACAACAACTAGAGAATAAATTCAAAAGTTACACTATGAGTCAACCCCCTATCACTCATCCCCCACCTATGCCATTTGAGGCACCCCCAACCTATGCCACCTCACGTGGTATGTCAAAATTGGTTCTTTTACGATATAAGTAGTCTAATATTTTAATTGCTTGTGGGTTTCTATAGTGTCATAGTTCTTCTTTTCTTTTTGTTTTTGTAAGTGTCATAGTTCTTTTTTTAAGTTGGCTTTTTTTTTTCTTTTTAAATTTGCAGATAACTCTTGAATGATGAGAAATACTGGTTCTCAACACTGAACATCTAGATATCCCAGACAATGGAGGCTGGTCATGCCATATATGTCTGTGTGTACAATATGCTAATTGAAGGCTGATAAACATTTATAACATCGGTCTAATAAAAGAAAGTGTAATATTTTGAATTGTTTGTTATAGTTTTGAGAGAGAGATAAGATCTTATAATATACAAATAAAAGATAAGATCTTACATGAAAGAGTAAACAGACAACATGAATTATGAATATTTTTCATTTTAAAAAAATTATTTTTTAAAAAATAAAATTAAAAAAAAAAAGGTATTTTTGTCTTATTGAAAAATTTGTTGGGTCATTTTTGTCTTTTTTCTAGTGTTGGGGAAAATTGAGAATTTTTTAGTAGTTTTGGGGAGGACATTGTCAATTGGGTGGTAGTTTGAGGAGAGGATGTAGACTTTTTTCTATTTTTAAATTTTTTTAAAATTATAATATTTTAATAATTACAACAATGAATATAATGACGATAATAATGTTTTTTTTTTCATACGGTCATTCATGTTTGTTGTGAACTGTTTGGGCAATATTATTTTTTTTTCTTGGTTTGTGGGTTTAATTAGAGGGTTTGGTGCTTGAATGATGTGCAGGGCTAGTGACAATGGCCTGCTTACTGGTGGGGAGGATTCCACTTGGGTAATTTTACATTTCCAAACAATGAAATGCTTATCCTTTACCTTCTGAATTTTTAGATTTTCATATCAAACTTGCATTATTTTTAGATTTTTATATCAAACTAGCATTATAACCAGCGTCATGCGCCGGTTTTTTTTTTTGTTTTTTGTAAGTGTCATAGTTCTTTCTTAAGTTGGCTTTTTTTTTTTTTTCTTTTGAAATTTGCAGATAACTCCTGATAATGAGAAATACTGTGTTCTCAACACTAAACATACAGATATCCCAGACAATGAGGGCTGGGTCATGCCATAATATGCTGGACGGTACACATATGTTGATTGAAGGCTGATAAACATTATAACATCGGTCTAATAAAATAGAAGTGTAATATTTTGAATTGTTTGTTAATAGTTTTGAGAGAAGAGATAAGATCTTATCATATACAAAATAAAAGATAAGATCTTACATGGAAAGAGAATACATACAGACAACAACTAGAGAATAAATTCAAAAGTTACACTATGAGTCAACCCTCTTAAAGAAGATTTGTCAAAATCAGAATTTTTCTCAACATGGGGGTGAGAGGGGGATCCGACTGAGACACAAACTTAAAAATGTTACAATAAATTCTTCCTATATAACTAAGTCATTAGAATGCAGTATTAGCTACACCCCTACCTATGACATTTGAGGCACGCCCATCACTTCAATCACCCCCACTTATGCCATTTGAGGCACGCCCATAGGATTTGGCTTATACTTCAAAGAGTGAGTCAGAAAATGACAAGAAGAAGAAAAACAAGCGGGAGAGAGCAGCAGAGAGAGAGAGAGAGAGAGAGAAAACTGGTTCCAAAATCAGTTTTTGGAACTTTCGTCCAGACTTGATCAATGGTTCCGATCGACGAGGGTTTGTGGTCCGATTAAGCTGAAAATTGGTAGGCATGTTCACGACACGTGAATCTTCATTGTGAACGGTGGAGATTGGATTCTGAGCATTCAGAACTGGTTTTATGAGCCCGGAAAGTAGCCACTGTTTTTTGGCTGAGATCTCGCCTTACTTCTTGTAAAAGTTGATTTGTACCTAGAAATTGTATTTCTTGAGATAACTTCTGATTGTATGCCTCTAGTTGTGATTAGAGAAGATTGATGTATTCCCATTATTATTGATAGTGGAAGTGTTTGGTTGGCCTGTGGTTTTTTCCTTCTCACACTGAGAAGGTTTTCCACGTAAAATTGTGTGTCTTGTGCTTGTGGTGTTTGGTTATATATTTTCCGCATAGACATTACTCTATTTTATAGTTTCCTAACAGATTCACACAAAGAGAGAGTTTTGTGTTGTTGTTATTGTTACTCCCATCACGATGATGATCATTTTGTTCAACTCTGCTCCTTTCCACTACTTAACCTCATTTTGTAGTTTAAGGCTAGGCCGGACCAATGAAATGGCGTACAATGCTCATGGGCATGGTCCAATCCTACAAAACTAGGCATAAACTTATTAGTTTGGGCTTGCACAATACTAGGCTTAATTAGAATACAATTGGATTGTGTTTGGTTGAAAATTTTCAACAATTGAATTTTTATTTTGCTGTTAATATTTTGAAGAGAAAAGTCCACATACTCCTCTCTAACTACCATTAAATTCACAATGTCTGTCATAAAATTTCAATTGTGACAATGTCCTCTTCAAACTACCAAAGAATTGTCGTTGTCCCCCCTAAGGACGAAAACCCTGAATGAAATAAAATAATTCTAAAAAAAAATAAACTAAAACTAAAAATCAAAACAAANGTGTTCTCAACACTGAACATCTAGATATCCCAGACAATGAGGGCTAGGTCATGCCATAATATGCTGGATGGTACACATATGCTAATTGGAGGCTAATAAACATTATAACATCGGTCTAATAAAATATAAGTGTAATATTTTGAATTGTTTGTTAATAGTTTTGAGAGAAGAGATAAGATCTTATAATATACAAAATAAAAGATAAGATCTTACATAGAAAGATGAGATCAACACTGAACATCCAGATATCCCAGACAATGAGGGCTGGGTCATGCCATAATATGCTGGACGGTACACATATGCTGATTGAAGGCTGATAAACATTATAACATCGGTCTAATAAAATAGAAGTGTACTATTTTGAATTGTTTGTTAATAGTTTTGAGAGAAGATATAAGATCTTATCATATACAAAATAAAAGATAAGATCTTACTTTGAAAGAGAATACATACAGACAACAACTAGAGAATAAATTCAAAATTTATACTATGAGTCAACCCTCTTAAAGACGATTTGTCAAAACCAGAATTTTTCGATACATATATGCTGATTGAAGGTAGATAAACATTATAACATCGGTCTAATAAAATAGAAGTGTAATATTTTGAATTGTTTGTTAATATGTTTGAGAGAATCATGTCTTTGCTTTTAAAAATAGAAAAGTATTTTCGATATAGTTACTAAATAGACATTTTTATGTTATCATAACCACTAATTCAATAGTAAACCAAAGTGAATTAAACTTCCTAACTGCTATAAATTTGTTAAAACCAACCTACATGGCATTTAGTTGGACTTCAATTCTTAGAGCAATCCTACTAGCATATATATTTTAGAGTTGTATGTAGACCGATTAACCAAAAGGTTAAAAAACGTATTTATTCGATTCTCTAAATTAAATGCATTTTGTATTTGAGTTACACTTTTTATTTAAATGCGGGGAAATATTGTTTATGCTTTATTTTATTTTATTTTTTCTCACTATCTTTTTCTTTGTTATTTTATGCATCAAATATTTAAAAAAAAAAAGAGAAATGTTATACTTCATACCACAATCATAATACGATAACTTGTGATAAGCTAATGCCCTTGATTTTTTTTTTAAGGGTTATTAGCCTATGCTACGTTAGTATAGTGTGATTATGGTATGAAGAATAACATGTATCTAAAAATAAAAATATTTAAATATGATACAAAAAAAAAAAATAGATCAGATGAAAAATATATTTGAAAAGTCGTTAATTAAAATAGAAAAGAATAGTTTTAATTAACTATTTTAGATAAAATTTTAAACAATACATTTTGAATGGAGGCTACCAAGTACCAACCAAAACTATAAAAAAAAGTGAAAATATTGTTGTGGGGAAAATGCTATAGCATCTACTAGTATTTTTCTCTTATTCTTTTATTTTTTAAAATTACAATTAGATCTATAATCCTCATATGTGGATCACAGATTCAATAATAATTTTAAAAAATAAAAAAAATAAAAAAATTACAAAAAGATAAAATATAGCATTTTCCTTGTTGAAGTTGGTACCGCACCCTTAGGATTCTTGATCAAAGAGAAGTGTGGTTGAACATTAACAACTAATTAACGAGACACAGCATTGACATTCCAAAACCACAAGGGCGAAAAAATATTTTAGAAACCTTAGGGTAGTTTCTGATATTTAGCCCAACAAATTCCTTCTTTTTCTTTTTTGCTCTTCCCGAGTACTACTAAAATATGAGTGTGAAATTGTGGTACGAATATAAAAAAGAATGCTTTATGTCTAATTTTTTTATTTAATTTTATTTAATTTTGTATATGTAGATAAATATGAACTTATATATAAAATTTTTAAAAAATTTTATTTTATATTTATGAGGTCTATCTTTGTTCACATATACAAAATTAAATGGAATTGAATAAAAAAATTTGGTAACGTAGCATTTTTCATTAAAAAAAAAAAAGTGTGCAATCATATCCGAGCTATCTGCTTCCTTTTCTGTGCTTCCGAAGTTATTGTGGAGAGAGAGAGAGAGAGCTCTTCCGCTACGCTTGGTGGTTGCTTCTCGCTTAAGGTTCTGTGTGTTTGTTTATTGAAAAAAAAAATGGAAAGAAAAATTGAAGTAGCAGAAAAAATCGGTGAAGATGAAGGAGGAGAAGGATAAGATTGCGTAGATTACAATAATAGCGAGCACAGATAAAAGGGG
>FXXK01001898.1:0-18295 GCA_900184695.1 Betula pendula
AGAGAGAGATATGAAATTCACTATGAAAGATGGAATACAAAATTGTGAAGAAAAATCATTATAAACCAAAAGCCCCAATATACCCAAATCTCACTGTCACACAAAGAGTTTCTTTCCCATAGGAGAAAACAAGAATACGAACTTCCCTTTTGCAGGGAAAAATGACAACAATGTTTCTCTCTCAATGTCAAACTTTTTTTTCTCTCTCTTGCGGTGCGACACCAAGAAGAAAGAAACAATCTCTCTTAGCTCTCTCGTTCGGCTTCTCCAAGAAGAGAAAAACAACCTCTTTCTTGCAATCCCGTTCTCGCACACTCTAATTCTCTATTCTTTCACGCGGCTACACAAAACCATGAAGACATAAGCTGTCTGGCCCTGCTTGATTCATCAAACAAACGAACCAAAACTTTCTTCTTATAAAGAATAAGAGTCGGTTAATTTCTTCACAAAAAATAACTAATTGGAGAACAAAATAGTGGGGGGCCCACATTGACTTGATGGGTGAAAGTCACTACATGTCAACACATACTGTCAAAATAATAGCAAAATTGTGAAATTGAAATCTATTTCTTTAAGAACATGGGTAGTTATGAGGTTGCCTCTGAGAATGAGTCAAAACTTTGCTACTCATTGTAGTGTTGAATGACTTGATGCTTTCAAGGATTTTGCATGTTGGAAATTTATGAGGCTCTTGAACCGTTCAAGGCGAATGACTTGTTAAATTGATCAAAATTTTAACTTCTAGTTTACGCACTTTAGGTTTGTTTTAATCTAATTCTCTCTCTCTCTCTCTCTCTCTCTCTCATTTTTAGTATCTGTTAGTTCATTTAAGGAACTTATGAATGGTTATGCAAACGACACTGTCTTTGGGGTCAAACTCCATGGAGCTTTTAATTTTATTCTTATAGTCTAGATTGAGTCTCTCATTGCTTCTTTTACTTTGGACTTCACTTGTTTCTTTAAAGCTTCAGATTTCACCTTTTATCTTTTATTAACTTTTATTCCAGGGATATATTTGGCATCAGTGACAAAATCAGGATGTTTAACAGTGCATGACTTTGAAGCTCTTTATTGCCAGAGTAATGAATCATTGCCGAGTAAGTTCCTGCTCTGCAACTTGCTATACTGTTTCCCTCTTGGCACATATCTGTTTTGACCAATTGGAAGTTTATTTATACTTTGGGAAGATTTCTTTGAATTATTTAACAGGAGTGATGCACTCATGCTCTTAAAGTAGAACTTGATGACAATGGTCTAACGCTAATAGATAGACAGTCAAGTGGAGATATATAATTTGCATGTACACTAGGAAGTGTTTACACGCATACTTCGGTTTTACATGTGGCAGCTGGGATGACAGGCTGGAAATTTCACTTGGTTTGTTTTTAATTTTTTTATATGAAAAAAAAAACATTTTTGATCTATAATATTCTTAATGTTTATGGTTAATACATGCAATGTTAGGCAACTGGTTCCAGTGACAAGGCACAATTCTGTTTTTTATTTCTCATGTGCTAAACATGCATGTTTGTGGTGACTTCACTGTGAATGCTTTTGTCCTTCTGTAACACATATGCAATGTACTCTTAGTGATGTATCTGCTGCCTTTAGAAACTAAAAACGGAAGCGCCATTCGTTGTGTCTAATATAGCAAGCAACATCACTTTCCAGCGTCTTTAAAACTGCAGAATGATATGCAATACTCATATTCTTTCCTTGCAAATTGACTATGCTTGTCAGTTAGTGTCTAAAAACTTCCTCCCCTTGCCAATTTTTTCTGAAATGCAAGATGAACTTTAATGTAATGCTGTTAAATATGGTTGCTTAAATGTCAATGACATGTACTTTTTAATTTTTATTTTGATGTATCATAAGTTTTGGTTACTGTCTCTTGCAGTGTTCAAGAACAAATTTCATTTTACCTTTACTATTAATGTTATTCTTTTTAAAAATCCTGGTAGGCTCGAAGGAAGATGAAACTAAACATTTAATGCACCTTTCTTTACGTCAACAACTTGATGTTGTCCGGTGGAATTGCACTAACCAAGATGAGGTATGGATTTGGCGGTGCCTCTACTTGCTGTTATACGTTTAGATATTTATACTTTATGGATGATACATTACAGAACCAGATATGTTTCTCTAGAATGTGGCTTGCGCTTGCATTAACAGTGGGACTGTGGCACTGAACTCAAATTTCAACCCTTGTGCTAGTGATATGCTTGTTAAAATGACTTTCTCGTAAGTATATGAATATATTATAGTTTTGTATCAATAGTTGCAAAATGATGTGATAAAAGGTCCATAAGTGATTTCATAATGCTTCCCTGCTACCAGTATGACTTTTCAAATCGTGTTTCGTCGAAACATATCATGAAAGAAACTTTCTTTTCAATGAGTCATTAAAACTATAAATGTTTATTATCCCTTTGATTTGAATCATCATCTATTTAAAACTCTTTCGGATGTGGTCTAATTAGCTCTTGTATTGAGAAGAGACTTTAGCAATGACTTTATAACGTTTCTTGTCCCTTTTCCCCTTGGATGGATGCACGTCTAACCTTCAATTGCAATCAACAACTCATCTCAACTCAACTTTGTGTTAATCCCTATTTGTTGAAAATCCCCCTCTTTTTATGTATGTTTGTAATCTATGCGTCTCTCTAGTTGATGCATTACGTTTGACTTCAAAATTTAATTATTAGTACACACTTTTCTTTGTAGTCTTTTTTTAGGAGCTTTCTTAGTCTCTAATAGCTTAGTTAAATAAGATTTTTGCATGCATTTACCATTAAGAGGATCGGAATTTCAGATGCCAAGTTGGAGGCTATAACAAAATTAATGCCATCCTGATTTCCCCAAGATGCCACCTTTTTTTCATTTTTTTTCTTTTTCACTTTTCTATCTTTATATGAATGAGGTTTGTAAGAAGGTCATCATTGACTACTTGGCCACTTGTACTGTGATTAATTTAGGTTTTTACCGGTCAAACTTTCAACATCAGTTTAGTTATTCTCTTCCTTTCTCAGTCTTGGTTCCCTTGTCATTCATCAATATTCAAAAGTCTTTTCCTTGCATTATTTTGTACAATCAAGGCCTATAGTGTTCAATATTTTGGTTCCCTTGTACTCAAAGGAAAGTTTGATGTTCGTTCTTTCTACAAGGTCCTAGCTTGCAAGGATGCTGTCTCTTTCCCCTGGAAGAGTATTTGGCGAACTAAAGTTCCTTTGAAGGTGGCTTTTTTTGCTTGGTCGGCAGCTCAAGGGAAAATTCTTATTTTTGGACGATCTCAGAAAGCGACAAGTCATTGTAGTAAATAGATGTTGCTTGTGCAAAAGGAATGGGGAGTCTGTGGACCATTTGCTCATTCATTGTGATATTGCCCAAGCCTTATGGATTGCCATCTTCAGTCGTTTTGGGTTGTCTTGGGTTATGCCCCTTCGGGTGGTCGACTTATTCGCTTGTTGGTGGACGGGCGGGCGTTCTCGAAATGCAGTTGTTTGGAAGATGGTGCTTTCTTGCCGAATGTGGTGCCTGTGGAGGGAGCGGAATGACAAAACGTTTGAGGATCAAGAAAAAACGCTCAAAGAACTCAAGTCTTTCTTATTTTTTATCCTCTTCTCTTGGACAGCTGCTTATCTAGCTCCTTTAGCGATAAGCTTTAATGACTTCCTTGTTCTTTTCTCTTCCCCTAATGAGTCTTGACTCTTGTATACTTCCTGTGTACCAGGGCTGCGCTTTGCGCTCTTAATAAAATTTCTACTTACTTATCAAAAAGAATGTGAACTTCTATTTTCTTCCTTAGCGTGCATGGATATCATGCTGTTAGTAGCGAGTTAGATGTCATGTGTGACAGGCTTAGTATCATTTTATTTGTTCTCTGAGCGGTAGTTCTTATTTGGAATGAGGGGAATATATGCATCTGTATCATGGTTCTAGTTCGGAAACCGTCAATCATATTGTTAGATGCATATGCTGTTTGGGTTGATTAACTGTGTTGTAATTGTTTCCATGTCTTAATTTCCTCCTGGGATTTTAACCTTAATGTATATCTAATTTGTTCACTTTGTTAGGTTGCTTGCACATCCACAAAATGTAATGCAGTACTTATTTTTGACATTGGTTATGTCTCTTCTGAACCAGTCGAAGTAAGTTTTCTCTTTTTCCTTTTCATACTGTACATATTTTAACCACAACATTCTCTTTGGAAGCATATATGCTAATTAAGGTTAATAGGCATGCAAGCTCTTGTGGTCTTTGTTTTCCATTGCATTACCATTGAAACCTTCTCTATTGAAGGATTATTTTTATGCTGATTTCTTAAGGTATATAAATTATCCAGCGGTATTTTTCTTATTATTAGAAGGTAACACACACTCCAGACCACATGCATACACGTAAATTTTTTCAAAGACAATGTAGGATACTTGATTCCAGGACTCGCATTCTACTTGGCTTACAGCCTTGGTGGTCTGGTTCTTCCTAAGTATTTGACAGCTTCTTCAAAGAAAAAATTATTTCTGGTCTCCCGTTTCTTCATTCTTTACTTGCTTTTGTATTATCAAGGCTGTGTTGTGGTTTGGTGCTGCAGTTCGGTCATACTACCTGGTATGACATCCTGCTGTTTTCCGTGTATATGACAATTCTTGTTCATTGTTGATGCAGATATTAAAAACAAGAAATACTGTCACTGTTCATGGGTCTGACATTCATAAAGGTCTATCTGATATAGCTTTTACTTCAATTGATGATTCAAGGTTGGTAAAGAGGGTAACTTAAGAGAAAAAATGGTTTTGTTGCCAGACTTGGATGATGAACTTGTGAGGGAAAAAACTTATGCCAAATTTGTAGAGGAATATTTCTAATCATTAGGTCTATTCATGTAACTTAATATATTTTTCTCTTTTGAAGTTTACATAGATATGAACTCACCTGTTAGGAATAGAACAGGGAATTTGGTGGTTGGATGGATAAATGGTCTGCATTTTCTACACATGTGATTCAGTCTTTAAATTTGAAAAATAGATCCTACAATACCTGAAGGTTGCTTTGCTGATG
Organism: Betula pendula; assembly: GCA_900184695.1. NCBI lineage: Eukaryota > Viridiplantae > Streptophyta > Magnoliopsida > Fagales > Betulaceae > Betula > Betula pendula. The sequence goes on from FXXK01001898.1 coordinate 5,059, forward strand.
AACTATGGATCAATTATAAATTTTTTTAAAATCATGTAATTTTTTTCCGAATGCATATCAGTGCAGAATCACTTGTTACAGCATGGTACACCCTTTTTGTTCATGCCATAAGAAGGTTTGTGGTTTGGCAGAACTATGCTCTACGGCATGTGTCTTCACTTTTCTTCAGTTTGCTTTATTTCCTTTCACTGAAATCATGTACTAAGCTCTTTATACTAAAACTGCGTTTTCTAGCTCCTCAAGTAAAATGGAAAAAGCAACAATTCTTTTGATCTATTAAATTGGGCACACTAAAGCCGAAAAAAATAAAGGATGATAGTTATGAGATTTTCACTTTGGCCATCCTATGAGACAGGTTGCGGCCTTACATTTTGGGTGTTCATAGGCCTTGATTTTCAATTATGATTGGACAACTAATCAATCTCATTACGAGTAACCTATTTTGTTGCAAAAGGGGTATGATCCAACTTAAAAGCAGGATCCAGATTCTACTTTGCTTGGATAGCAGTAAATTGTGGTGTGTGTGCTTTTGCATTTTAAGACTTAATGTGGTATATGATGTTATTCTTTGACCTTGTTTTTGACTTCTCAGTGGAATCTTGTTTGTGTGAATTATTTGGTCTTCTAATAATATCCATTTCTTTTTTATGCTGATTTTCTATAGGTTACTTGCTTCTGATACATATGGTGTTATCAGTGTATGGGACAGAAGAGCAAGTACTCTTCCATGTCTTGAACTCACAACTAATTCCCATAGCACCCTTAACAGCATTGAATTAAATGTGGAAAATCAGGTTGGTGATCACCACCCTCTTTATAGTTTATTAAGTTACAGATGTGCATCTGTGGGGAAGATATATTTTTGTATAATGTCTCTGATCTGATGGACATACGACTTCCTACGTTGTTATCTAATCTTGAACTACATTTTCTGTTTTCTACGTGTATATGTGCTTATCATATTACTCAACATGCTATAGGATAAACTGAGCAAGCATATTCAAGGATTAGCCTAGGAAGAGTGTGATTATGGGAGTTGGGAAAGCTACTTACATTCATGAAATTGCAGTCATCCTGGTTTGCAAGGTAGGGTGCTTTCCATAGTTGTGCAGTGATCCATATTTTGAGGCCTTTCTTAAAAATGTTCTCTACTCAAGAACTAGTGAACAAGAGCTCTGGGGAAGGCTAGCCAAGTAGAAGAACAGTTCTTACAGAAAGTGGAACAGCAGAATATTCTTCACGCTTCCCACATTGTTTCCTTTTAATTTATAATTTACACAAGCACCGAGTGTGTCTTGAACCTACGATTTACCCTCCTTCCCATTTTTATGGTGGAAGGAGGTATCATTTGAGCTAGAGCTCATTGGCACTACTATTGGTTACATGTCTTTATAATGAAACCAACATTCTTTATAGTATTCTTGGTTTTTTGAATTTACAGCTAATTGAAACTGGCTAGAGGACAACAAAGCAATAATTATTTGTGATTTCCATATGGACCAAAACAAGCTAGATCTACAAAAGGAAGATTATATTTCTATGCCTGACTTGAATTCATGAATATACCTAGTAGAAGGGGGTGAGAAATTGTCACTGGTTAAAGGTCTACGTAATTTTAGTGTTGACTATACTGATTAGTCAATGCTCTTTGGACTAAATGGCAACTCCTCCCCTCCTAAAAGGTAAGGTCACTAGTTCAATCCCATGCAGGTGCATGAGTTGTATCTACCTCTCAATAAAAATTTGTCAAGGTATTCACTATGCTATTTCATATCAACTTGGTATAACTCTCAATGTCCAAATAAAAATAGAAGATTTTTACCCTTTTTTTTCCACGGGGGTCAGTTCTTGTCAGCTTATTGATTGAAACTTCAGTCAATACTTAGTAGAAAGAAATGTGTATTTGCATGATTTTATTCCCGCAAGTTGCATCTGGATTTTGTTACTAAATCTTATGGACCTTAGCAATAACAATTTTATTTATCTGTAGATCATTTTTGGGGCTGGTAAGCATGGGATTATTTATATGTGGGATCTTCGAGGAGGAAGAGGCTCTGCTGCGTTTCAAAGTCATAAAGAGGTAAAATAGTTGAGTTCTCATTTTTCTTTACACATGCTCGTTTACCACAAAAGTTGGAATCAGCACATGATACAACTGGCAAGCCGTTAGCACCAGTTTAACAAGGGCAATCTTGATAGCTTATATTCTTTGTGTTGGCCACATCAACAATTATGTTCCAACTTTGTTCTCTAATTTTTTTTTCTCAGTATTTTCTTTTGAGGTGGCCATGTAGGACAAACTTGTATGCTAGTTATAACTACACTTTTAAAAGCTTTGTCCATCTATTATTTAGTCATTGACTGTACCTTTTACAAGATCTGACATTTCGTAATATAGACTTTTCTTGCATCTATTACTTTGTGAAATCACATAGCTTCTTCATTTTATTTCCCCTTGTCTATAATTTTCTGGTTTTTGGCCATTCAGGCATGTCATCCGCCTCTAACATCATTGAAGCTAGCATCAATGCTTGAGAAAATTGAGCCTCTGAAGGTATTGTAATTTTTTTTAATGCTATTGTAAGTCAATTTCCCTATCTATAGTGACTTACTGTTTTACTATTAAGGGAAATATTTGGTTTACTACTCTAAGTTTTGACTTGTTCTCAAAAACTCTCTTAGTTTCAAAATTTTGCAATAATAACTTTTGATTTTAGCCATTTTTCATCAGATCATTCTGTAAGATTTTCCATCAATTTCTTAACAAAAGCTATGTGAAATGTCAATTATACCACCCCCTCAACCCCAACGTTTTTTTTTTATTCTTTCTTTCTTTCTTGCATTTGTTTTTGCTTTTTATAATCTTTTAGGGATATAGTTGACATTTCAATATTGTGTATATGTATTATAAAGAAACCTTTGATTGAATACTATAATTTTTATTTTTCTTTCAAAATAATAAATTATTGTGTTACAAGAAATAAAATAAATCCCTATTGACTAATGCTTTGGCAGATAAGGTGCTAGTATGGTTAATCCAGGGATAGAGTTCCAACCTCTGGTCACCTCCCTTACCCTTATTGTTTATATTGAAAAAAAAGAAGCTAAAGAAAGCTTATTTTTTTAATAATAATAATAATTCTTTGAATAAGCTAGCATGCTCAGTCTCTCTCATTCATCAAGTGTCATCCCTTCATTAATAAAACACGTGTCTAAAATGTTTGAAAAATTCCAAACCTGTCTCAAGTTTCAAAAGCAATAAATAAAACCATAACCTGCTTTATTGATATTAAATTCTGATGGTTGGTTTTTGCATAAGGGATATTTTATATGGAGGACAATAGATGATAGAAAAATTAACAAAGGTTGGCCTATTGGTTTTCCTATGAATTTGTGATACCTTATAGACTAATATTTTTTTATGAATATCTATAATTTCTGATATGTTGTTTGTATTCATCTCTAAAATTAAGATTTTGGTTAATCTGTGAATTTGTGCTTCGTAAAGGTACTTGTAATTCATAAGTATTAGAAAATATTAGTTTTCATGAATAATGGAGTCAGTTTATTGAACATCAATTATATGGGGTCTTACTATGTTAATTTAATACTAGATAAAGATCACCTTTTGCAGACTCGTAGTTTAGCCTTTATCACTTTTAATTTTTTTTTTTTTAATGTGTACCCTTTATTACATGTTGTCATTATCATGCAGGCACAGTCACATATCATTTCAAAAGAAATACACTCTATTGATCTTGATCCATCTTGTCCATATCAACTGGCATTCCATCTTGATGACGGGTGGTAGGTTTCGAAAGGAATCTTGTTTTCGTTCTTTTTGTGTATTTTATTATCTTCACATGTTTTATAGCATGTTGAGTTTATAATAGTTGACAATAGTTCATTACGACATTACTTGTTTTAGGTCAGGTGTTTTGAATATACACAATTTTCAAGTTACACATGTTCATTGCCCTCCCCCGGCTTGGTTGTAAGTGAAGTTGAATAAATTTGAAGTTGAATTGTGATTTTAATGTCCAAAGCATTAGCAACTTGCATTTGGTAACTCTAAACTTATTTCCTTTTGATTGGGTTAGAAATGATTCCAACGATTCATCAGATTTGTTACCTTTGAGGAAACCATCATGGCTACCAACATATTCGGTGAGTATAGTCAACCTTTGGCCTAATTTCATTCCATATGGTTCTTATGTATGATTTGACATACACAGGTGTTATCTCCTAAGCGTTCCATATCAATGGTGCTGTAAAAAATGGAGCTAGTAAAGACAGCATGTGATTGTTTGTCAATCCATTCTTTAGAAGCATTCATATCCTGATTTTCTTTTATCAGTAGCCCTTCGTTTGTGACTGTGGCGACTGGATTAATTAGCCAAGAAAAGAGTGACATATTTTGCCCCGATAGACAAATTATAAAATCCAGATATACGGGCATAAGAGAGCACTAGAACGAGTACAAAATTTTATGTTCTTTATGTACTCATCAGCTTATGGAATTGATTACTATGATTTGCCACAAAATGAGGCATTATACAGTCTTGTTTAGAGGTCGTGATGGGTTCAAATACATAGTGGCACTCCCTAAAGTGCATTGCTTTTTGCAAAACCTGACAAATTAAAGTTTTGTTTGTTTTATTTTATCTTATGATGATAAATCTCAAGTATGGATTACTTTGTTGTAGAATCTCAAGGATTTTCTTTGTTAGATGTATGGATGGATAAGAGTATTCTTATGCCTTATAAAGCACTTTGTTGTCTCTAGAATTGGCCCCGTCCTTGGCTCAGGTGGGTTCAAATAGATAGTGACACTCCCTAAAGTGCACTGCTATATCCCAAAACCAGACAAATTGACGTTTTGTTTGTTTTATTTTACCTTACGGTGATAAATCTCCAATATGGACTACTTTGTTGTAGAATCTCAATGATTTTCTTTGTTAGATGTATGGATGGATGAGTATTACTATGCCTTTATATGCACTTTTGTTATCTCTAGAACTGCCCCCAGCCTTGGCTCAGGTGGTGAAGGTGTGGGGAGGGATTGGAGTTCGTCTTACTTAGCAGAAATAGTATGTTTATATTGTCTCTAGTACTCTATCTTCGCCATTGATAATGATTTGTACTAGGCATAAAGTTTTTTTTTATTTATTTTTTTTACTTTGAGTACTTGGGACAATTTTCTTCTGTATTAGGTTACAACAACTGTATGATTCTAAATAGTCATGTTCCTGTTTAGTCAAAGCACTGAACCTTGTTTTTGTATTTTTGGTGTTCAAGGCTTTAGTTTGGCACATCTGATTGATAAGCAAGAATAAGCTGAACCAAGCTAATTGCGAGCACTTTGCTTAATGTGGAATGAGTTCACGAGTTGTCTTGAATAAAAGCATAATACATATTAAGTATGGCAGTGTATACATCATGGTAGCCATATCTATAGGATTCTATAGAGAAATAATTTTTCTTCCTCTGTCCAAATCTCAAAGTATAATTCTACTTTGATGTCTTCTGGTGCAGATCTATGCGGTTGGATCATCATCTGATAAAGGTATTCATCTTTTGGATTTCTATCCAGACCCAAGTTCTCCCAGCCATGTAGATCACAAGTAAGAACCCCTCACCATAACAATGCTCTGGTAATTGGCTTGTGCTCAAAGGGGCTAAATTGCGATTAATGACCTAATTTACCAGTATGGATACATGAGAATATATCAATATAATGTGCCATCCAATCTAAATAATAATTTATGTCAGCCTAAGTAATAGATTTTGTTTTTGTTGTTACAAGAGTGAGCTTCCTGTGCCTAATTGTTTACTTAATAAAAAAAAGGTAATAGATTTTTTTTTGTGGGAGGGATTTCCTCCTGAAATGCTTTTTCTATGCGGAAATATGAAGATAATCATGACCTTATAGATAGCAACCTCCAATGCTCATGTTAATAAAATTTCTTACTTTAATCAGTATGACATTTCGCATTATCACAATAATTCTGCCAATTAATTCAGCCAGGAAAATATAGAGCATCAACACTTGGAAATAGATATAGTTTTCTAAGGATGATTTTCGAGCTCTAAAGGGGAATAGTGTGTGTAGGCATGCATGTATGAACTTTCCTCCACTTCATTTTCTTTCTATTTTGAAGTATTGCTCACTCATTTTTTTTTTGTTTTTGTCTTCTGATGATGATTTTCAAGCTCTTTAAGACTCTCTGCATGCAGGCGTGTGTGAACTTTCCTCCACTTATTTTTTTTCTGTTTTAAAGTATAGCTTACCCATTTCTTGTTGTTCTAGTGAAAATATAGAGAGCGTTTCTGGGGTAAACCATCAAAATAAGCAAAACAGGTTCGTCCCTTTGTCTGAAGGTGTCACTGCATGTGCTGCTCATCCCCTCAATGGTACCATTGTGGTCGGGACAAAGGTTTGTAGTCTAGCGGATCTATTTCATGTTCTTTCTATTATTCATCATATGCCTCTTCTTTAATTAAAAATAAAAAATAAAAATATTCCTCTTTAATGAACATATCTTCCTGTCTCTCATGTCATGAACTGCTTTTTTTTTATTTTGTTTTCCTCAGCTTCTTTTTGAAAAGCACTGCATATATCATCATTACTCAAGTGCCAGCACATTTTGCAACTTTTCTTGAGTTTACAAGAATAAGCAAAATCTTTTTCTGCTTTTAAAATTTAAAAATAAACGTAGTATTCCCTAATGGCCTACCATACAGTTTTTGCATATTGCAGTAACTGCCTATGAGATACGCCAGAAGGTTTTTCATTAATTTAGCTGTGCCTCGGGGAAATTTGACTTGTATTTAGAATGCATACTAATGGAAGTACATCATTATGGATATTAGTGAGTTGTAACGCCAAGTTGGCAATGTTATAAAGAGAAGGGGTTTGCTTATGCATCTTCTAGGAATCCTTCTAGGGGATCAACTAGGAATATTTTGTATGTTTTTAATCAAATGGGGCCCATATTTTCAATGAAGAGGTAGGCCCATTTGATTAAAAAAATACAAAAAAAATCCTAGTTGATTCTTTAGAAAGATTTCTAGAAAATGCACAAGCATTTTCCTAAAGACAAATATATATTTGTCTCTGTTGAAGAGTCTACGTGGTTTGGTTGAGCTGGTTCCAGATTTTGGGCTTAGGAAGTTAGCTAATTACCGAGACAAACAAAATCCAAAATGAAGGAAAATGGTCCCTTGATGCAGGCCATTGCTTTCCACAAGATTGACCCAAACAAGTGGTGCCTCAATCATGTGTGGCTTCAAATATAACTGTGACCATCGTATTTTACACCCTCATCTATGATATTGATAAATATTCATGTTTAACTAATGGAAGAGCCTGATTGATTTCAGCGCTCGTCTTTGCTCATGATTTCCCAGAGGCCCCAATCTTCCTAAAGTGGAGATTATTGTCTAAACAATGGACAAATTGGGTTGGAGACATGTTCGATATCCTTTGACTCAAGCCAGCATGTAATTATGTCCGTACATCGACATGGAGGCCATCAAATTTGGAACTCCTAAATCTACACAGTAACAAAGACATGCAGAATGGGAATGAAACCCTAACTCAAGTGGCTCAATCAAATAGTCTTTGAAGGCAGTCTATGAATCTTTTCTCAAGTAAGCCCTTCACTCAAGGTGTAACGATCCATGAATATTTTGTCAATAAGAGGTTCCCCTGGCCGGTGAGTGCTGGATGCCTTACATCTCTTCTCTGGCTTTGTTATTTTCAGATTTATGAGGTTGAATGGTCTTGTCATCATGTCTATGTAGTGTAGTTCTTTGTATTTGGGAAGAAAAAAAAGTAGTAATAGAAAGAATCAAATTTGAAGGATACTTCTCAGTATACTACAATCAAATGTAATGAATGAGTGTTTCAGAGTCCAGAGTGAAGAAAAAAAAGGTAGTAATAGTGCATGAACATTGAAGGCCAAAATAAAAGCAAATTGCCATGAGCAAAATGGTTCAAAGCCCACCTATTCTCATATGAAATCTCAAGATATTTGAATTATTATTTATTTTTTTTATTTCATTAGGCAAGCCCGAACCCCTCCTTTAAGGTGGTTGGCTTTATCATGAGTCTTCAGTTTTTCGGAGGCTAAAACTGAAGACTCATTGTCTTCAAAGCTGAGATCAACCATAGCACAAAAGTACTAATCTCAATCAAATAGCCTTAGCTAGAAAACCTCAAACACCAGATACAACAAATTGAAGTTGACCAGATAGAAACTTTTTTTTTTCCTTACATGGCAATTCGCAGGTGGATAGAGTTAAATCTCAACCTGAAAAAAATTCTTGGAACTTCAAAGACCAAAATAACTTGACAAAGAAACTCGTTTGTGTTATTATCAATTGATCAATGGTGATTTCAGCTGTTGAGTATAAGAACCGCAATCGATCCATTCAAAAGACCATAGAAACTAGGGCATATACATCATTACTCAAGAATGACTTCTAAAGTATCCAACATATAAAAGAATTTCAGATCTTCTAGCATAAAATCCAATCAAACACCATTAGATGTATACAGTGATTTGGGTACAAAAAGTAACCAAGATACAAGATAATATCTTCACAATGACTTGGACAGAAGAATTTTGGGCGGAGTGCAATGAGCAACAGCACCCCTGTCTGGACTTGAGTATTTCTTATATACCGCCTTAAATTTGCTTTCTGCAGCAGCTGAGTGGAAGCCAACCAAAAGTTTGGCACAATCCCTGTCAATAGACAAAAACACCAACTGAAATTGGTAGTTGTGTATTCTTTTCCCTTTTCTAGGCAGAACTCAAGTTCGTATTCCATTAAAGAGTAATAGTACTTTTCACATGGCTGATGTAGCATGTTTTAAGTTACTAATATAGAAAGCCACTTAAAAACATTAGCCCGATGTGAAGAGTAGCATTATTTTCAATAAATACTAAGATAGTATATACAGGCCCCAAATGTACCGCAATACTTATTTGACTGTAATATGGCACACCATGATTCAGAACGGGGAACATGATTCATCCCCATACAAGTATACTTTAACATCATGAGTTACTAATACCATATGCACATATATTGCGCCTACATGGTAGAATTACAAAGAAAAGAATACTTACATTATCTGTTCTTCACAGTAGCCTGAGTAGTGCTTCAGAGTTTCACTCCAAAAAGGACTCTTGCCGAGAGTGCAGCGTGCAGCATAGACAGCTGCAGCGGCAATCAATGATGGGCGGTACAAAATGGTTGTTGGATAATGCGTAAGACCCAGTTCAGCTAGAAAAAAGACCATATTCTCAATCTACATCAGCAGAAAATCAACATCAATTAGTTTGTGCTACTTAACCAAACTTGCAGGAATTTACAAAAAACTTATGAGTCAAAAAAATAAATATAATACCTCCTGATTAGGTGGAACAGAAGCTTTAATATAACGAGTCAGAAATACATATGGTGTAGGAACCGTTAAATACCACTCCAACTTCTCCAAAATTAATTTCTCCGTGACTAGTATCTGGTCACCAGAATAAGCATAGTCTGATATGCAAACCAGGTCATGAACCTAAAAATTCCAATAAAGATTTAAAAATATAGTGAGAAGGAAGGCAAGAAAATTTAAAATTATAAGTAACTACAGAAGAATGCTAGCTAGCTACCTGTAGACAGTAACTTTCTTCATACTTGCAGGCTAAGAGTATGGAGCTTATGCCCACCAATTGAAGTTCTCTCCTTGATACAGTCTTCAAAGAAAGGTACCGATCAAGTATGTTTATGGCAAGGTAGAGCGTTTCAGGCATGAGTTCGAATCTGCCGTGAACTTCAATCAACCAGTCTACGAGAATACTCCTCATCTTCACATTGATGTCTGGCTGTGATTTCAAGTAATCATGTACTTGACTCTCATCCTGCATAAAAAAACTTCCAACCATTATGAGAGAGAAGGAACGAAACTAAACTTAGAGTTGATAATTTGAGAGAGACAAAGTACTTCTGTGAGCTTATAGAACTTGTAGATGTCATCGACATATTCAAATACTGCCAGAACATCATTTTCATCTCCTGCATCGATGTTCACAACCTGACTTTCTGGCTTAAATTTGACCCCACAAGCAGCCTGAGGGAAATCAAAGTTCAGTACACAAAAGAGGAAAAAAAAATGGCAAAAATCTCTCAAACTATAAACAAAAATATGCTAAAAGGAGACAGCCAATCTACCTTGCTTCGAGCAGTGAGGATCGCAGTAAGAGTCTTAACTTCCCTCCTCGACGACCGTTCTCTTGACTTTCTTTCACTAACAGGGTCAACATTTTCCTCTTTATCAGAATCAATAACAACTACAGTCTCCGGTTTGGGCTTCTCAGTTGCCTTCTTAGCACCGCATTTTCTCTTAACAGCTACCTTATCATCCACAACTGCTATAACTGGGTTCTGCAATCATACAGAATTCAATGCATTGAGTTGGTATATTTCTAATATTAATTTTCATTCACACTAAAGAAAAGTTGCCAAAGATTATTGCCTTTTTCTTCTCTGCTTCAGCTTGTGCGTTAGCCAGCAGTTTTGCATGATAACCCCTGCGATGCCAAAAAGAAAAATCAATGAGAGAGAGACAGAGAGACAGAGAGAGAGAGAGAGAAAAGAAAGGAGTTAACCTTGTAATGGGGCGAGATATCCCCTTCCCCTCCGCAATACGAACCACATCTAGATTACCAATGTCTCCAAGAGCTTGCCGATTTCTTTGCCCTTGTTCATTCTTCACCTTACCTCCTCCTATTACAAAAATAATAGAAAATCTTGGGATTTCAATAAGATCCATCAGAGATATTCAAACAAGAAAATAGAAAGCCCCAGAAAGTGTGAAGCGTGCACCAACAAACAAATTAAAACTGAAAAAAAAAACAAGAAAAAAGAAAAAAGGAGAGATCAAAGCATATCCTGAAATGCATATACACGACACAAAAGAACTACGAAAATTTTCAACACAGAGAGACCCCACCCAATCAATCTAAGTGGACCCACAAAATCAAAGAGTATGATAATTAGGAAGAAAAATACATAGTCAACCCAATCCATCCAGATTTCAATAATATAATCAAAGAAATGTAGAATCGCATCCACATGAATCTCCCCGTCCACTAGAAAGGGACGTATTAGAAGGACCCAGAACCCAGAAATGTATCATCAGAAAGTGATGAGAACCACAAAGAGGCAGTAAAATTAAAATGAAAATCAACTGTGCGAATCTGTGTAAATCACCCTAACCCATCGTTGAAGAAACAAACATGTAAGAAATGGCAAAATGAAACCCTAGCTGCAATTACCCAAACATTTTACCCAGTCGCAAAAGAACAAAAAGATTTCAACAAGATAACCAAAAGAACATTTTTGACCCTCAAAATTCCACATTCAATCAAGAAAACCCACTTGAGATTATCAAAGAAATGATTAACAAGAACTAAACCCATTTGCAAATCCACAATCTATAACAAAAAGCAATCAAAGCTATACGTATATATACACCATCAATCAAAAAACCCACATAGGATCATCCAAGAGAAAATAAATAAAAGTTCCCGAACGAAGATGCAATCAGAATTCAGAAGCGGTGACGAACCTCTGGGCTGTGGGGGATGAACCGCTCTAGCTTCCATTGCTCTCTCAAAATTTAAACTGGGTTTGGGATTAGACCCGTTAATCTATCGCTCTCTCTCTCTCTCTCTCTCTCTCACACTCTCTCTAAGTCTCTCTGTATTTGTAGTTTGTGGATTTTTGCTTGCTTTCTCAAGAGACTGATAAGGAAGCTCACCAATCGACGCAATCAGCCAACGGTCGTATTCTCTGTAATTTGAATTCTGACCGTTGGATCCTCCCAAGGATCCTACGGCTGAGAAGAGAGATTTTGAAAAATGGTTAAGAATCTAGTGTAGTATGGTTTTAGTCCTAATTACTGCACTTGTTGTTAAGTCACAAGTTACATGATAAAAATGTCCAGCAATTTTGCTCTAACTATGATGCTATGCATAACCATCGCATTCCCCTTCCATCCCTTAATCCCATGTGGCATAGTTCCCATAAAATTTAGAGGTGTGCTATACCTCCAACTCTTCCATCCAACTCTATCCAACTCCTTTGTATTTTTTAAAAATAAAAAAATAAAAATAAATAAATAAAAAGTTTTTATACTTAAGTTGGATGGGAGTTGGATGAGAAAGTTGGAAAAATATACTTTCCCTAAAATTTAATACATGAGGATCATTAAATCTTATGTGAAAACCACACCACATATAATTAAGGGATGAAAGGGTACTTATTGAATAAAATTTTAATGGCTTTAAATGGTTCAAATTATAATTTTCTCTTTTTTTTTTTTTTTCAAATAAAATATTCAGTTTAGGGTGGAATAGGATATTCACTTTAAAATTTAATTTAAATCATAAAATTAACTCTCATGAGAAGGTGAAATTGAGAGGATCCCGTTCTGTTTAGAGGTTGATCACAAAAACATGTGGTTGATTTTCTCGTTATTTTGACAACCAAACTGAGGCTGTCAATCACCGGATTATACCAATTTGGGACCCCAAATTGAGGCCAAAAATTGGCCCGTCCTGCGACATCTCACTTTGCTATCGTGGACTTCAAATGCAAGCAGCCACAACAATGTAAAAGTTCTAAGCATCTTTAACCCAAAAAAAAAAATACATCTCACCGTCAACTCTCAAAAAATCATAATTAATTTCTAATAAAATTAAAATCATCCCAATGATTGGTAACAGAGGCTTTCATCTTTAATTTCTAACAATTAAATATCCAAATTTTCATGAAATTCTTGCCTCTAAAAATCTTGTGGATGTACCGTGTACATACTAATATTTTTGGAGGGTGCATAAGCTAATGGATAAGCATACAGGATCTTTTTTTTTTTTTTTAATAATTTTTTTATTCAAGAGTGGGGAAAGGGGGAAAGGAGAAATTAGCATACAAGATTTGTTGCCAGTTACTAATTTGAGGAATGCTAGAGGTCATGCTGGGATCCCTCCAGCATCCCACTCAGCATCGCCTTTCTGAATGCATAAGATTTGTTGCTCGTTCCTGCTCAATCTCCAACCATGTTCAATCTTTATAAACAGAATTATAATACAAAAACCTAAGATTATATTTGATATATGAAATGACTTTTTTTTAGAATAATTTTTATTAAAAAAAAATAAAAAAACTAAAC
>FXXK01001898.1:18320-37004 GCA_900184695.1 Betula pendula
CTTATAATATTATTCTCATAACCACAAAAGAATAATTATTTCTTTAATAAAAAGAATAAATATTCCTTCAATTTAAAAAATAATTATTCCCTTATAAATATTAAAATAACTATTTCAAAATTATTCTATTTTATTTATTCTATTCTTAATAAAAATTATTTTTTAAAATGACAATTCTATATACTAATGTATCCTAAGTATGTACCACCAAATCAAGACAAAAAGAAGAAAACCCAAGCAAACCAAATCAGAGATACGAAAACTTGTTTCAAATTGGTAAAAATTAACCACGAAAAAAAATAAAATAAATAAAGCCTGAAATGAGAGAACAACTAGGAGCCCTTAAGCGTAAAGCAATCTAATCTGCCCCATTAGAACTCCATAGTTTTACAAAAAACACTAAAAGAGGTAAAAGTTCAGATCTAACTAAAGAAAGCAATACTTTATCCAGACTCTTCAACAAAAAGTTGAACAGACAAGTAGTACGAACTTCTCTAAGCCCTCTCGCCCCTAATCCGACGAGCGAGCTGGATGTCCTTAGGCATGATGGTGACTCTCTTGGCGTGAATAGCGCAGAGATTGGTGTCCTCAAAGAGCCCCACAAGGTACGCCTCGGCAGCCTCCTGGAGAGCGGCGACGGCGCTACTCTGGAAGCGGAGGTCGGTCTTGAAGTCCTGAGCGATCTCTCTCACCAGCCTCTGGAATGGAAGCTTCCGGATCAGCAGTTCCGTACTCTTCTGATACTTCCGGATCTCTCTCAACGCAACAGTTCCGGCCTGAACCTGTGAGGCTTCTTACATCCTCCGGTCGCCGGAGCCGACTTCCGAGCCGCCTTCGTGGCCAGCTGCTTCCTAGGCGCCTTCCCTCCTGTCGACTTCCGAGCCGTCTGCTTTGTACGAGCCATTTGGAAACGGTGGAAAGAGTTTGGAGATCTGCTTTTGTTTCTCGAGAAATGTGAGAAAGAGAATTGGATCTGTGCGAATTATGAGAACGATTTGGGGTTTTGAGGTATTTATAGTTGGGTTTTTGGGGAGGGGCGGAGCGGGAAATTTTGAAATTTTTGTGTTTCAACGAAATTTTTGAAAGAGAGAATATGGACCATTGATGAGTTGGATAATCGACGGTTGGTGCTCTTTAAAGAGCGTACCTCGGATCGCGATCCGTGGCAATGCAAACCAGCACCAGCGTTTTACTCCCTTAAAGAATTATAAGGAGAGTGAATATAAAGCGTTGATTTGTGGGCTAATGTACGGTGTGGATTGGTTGAGCTTTGTGAATTGGCAGTGGAATTTGGGCTTTTAGGATTTAACGAATGACTTTTGGTTTGCTTTATAGTGTCATTGAAGTTGGCCTTGAGGTCTCTATGCGTTCTGAGTTGGGTTTGGCCCATTAAGACCCTCAACCTATGCTTTGCAAACTTTCAAGGTTAATATGTTGTATGAATTGGACCTGCTGGTTAGCCTGGTTTGATCTAGTGGTTTTAAAACTTGCATTGGGGCAGTAACCCCTCTAAATAATAAAAATCCAAAATTTTGAAAAGTCTTTAAATTTGTATGATTAATTGTTTTACCCGTCATTTTTTTTTTTTTTTATTGTTTGTAAGAGTTACTCTTCTCTTTTTTTTGTTTTTTATAATAGTTATTTTCATAACTACAAAAGAATAATTATTTCTTTAATTTTAAAAGAATAAATATTCCTTCAATTTAAAAAATAATTGTTTCATTATAAATATCAAAATAACTATTTCAAAATTATTCTATTTTATTTATTTTATTCTTAATAAAAATTATTCCTTAAAATAACAATTCTATATACTAAATGTATCCTAAGTATGTACCACCAAATCAAGACAAAAAGAAGAAAACCCAAGCAAACCAAATCAGACATACGAAAACTTGTTTCAATTGGTAAAAATAAACCACGAAAAAAAATAAAATAAATAAAGCCTGAAATGAGAGAACAACTAGGAGCCCTTAAGCGTAAAGCAATCTAATCTGCCCCATTAGAACTCCATAGTTTTACAAAAACCACTAAAAGAGGTAAAAGTTCAGATCTAACTAAAGAAAGCAATACTTTATCCAGATCTTCAACAAAAAGTTGAACAGACAAGTAGTACGAACTTCTCTAAGCCCTCTCGCCCCTAATCCGACGAGCGAGCTGGATATCCTTAGGCATGATGGTGACTCTCTTGGCGTGAATAGCACAGAGATTGGTGTCCTCAAAGAGCCCCACAAGGTACGCCTCGGCAGCCTCCTGGAGAGCGGCGACGGCGCTACTCTGGAAGCGGAGGTCGGTCTTGAAGTCCTGAGCGATCTCTCTCACCAGCCTCTGGAATGGAAGCTTCCGGATCAGCAGTTCCGTACTCTTCTGGTACTTCCGGATCTCTCTCAACGCAACAGTTCCCGGCCTGAACCTGTGAGGCTTCTTCACTCCTCCGGTCGCCGGAGCCGACTTCCGAGCCGCCTTCGTGGCCAGCTGCTTCCTAGGCGCCTTCCCTCCTGTCGACTTCCGAGCCGTCTGCTTTGTACGAGCCATTTGGAAACGGTAGAAAGAGTTTGGAAGATCTGCTTTTGTTTCTCGAGAAAGTGTGAGAAAGAGAATTGGATCTGTGCGAGTTATGAGTAACGATTCGGGGCTTTGAGGTATTTATAGTTGGGTTTTTGGGGAGGGGCGGAGCGGGAAATTTTGAAATTTTTGTGTTTCAACGAAATTTTTGAAAGAGAGAATATGGACCATTGATGAGTTGGATAATCGACGGTTGGTGCTCTTTGAAAGAGCGTACCCTCGGATCGCGATCCGTGGCAATGCAAACCAGCACCGGCGTTTTAGTCCCTTAAGAATTAGAAGGAGAGTGAATATAAAGCGTTGATTTGTGGGCTAATGTACGGTGTGGATTGGTTGAGCTTTGTGAATTGGCAGTGGAATTTGGGCTTTTAGGATTTAACGAATGACTTTTGGTTTGCTTTATAGTGTCATTGAAGTTGGGCCTTGAGGTCTCTATGCGTTCTGAGTTGGGTTTTGGCCCATTAAGACCCTCAACCTATGCTTTGCAAACTTTCAAGGTTAATATGTTGTATTGGACCTGCTGTTAGCCTGGTTTGATCTAGTGGTTTTAAAACTTGCATTGGGGGCAGTAACCCCGTCCAAAATAAATAAAAAATCCAAAATTTTTGAAAAGTCCTTTAAATTTGTATGATTAATGTTTTACCCGTCATTTTTTTTATTTTTTATTTTTTAAATTTTGCCTCCCTCACTTAAAATTTTAATTCTGCCTCTGCCTAGCAGCACTTCTAAAAAAAAAAAGTACTAGAGGGGGGGCTTCAATGTTGGTGAATAATGGAAGAGCTAGGTTAGAATATAACTTGCTATGAGCCTACGCCACTCAAGAATCGAGCCCTAATTCACGGGTCAAGAATATGGTGCCTATTCTTTAATTAAGGTGCTCATCTAAGAACTTCATCACTTACGAAAGAAAAAGCTTAAAATATTTAAGCATGATCATACGAATTTTTTGTGTGTTTGGACCATTCTTCCCAGTTGCACATAAAGAAATGGAGAACAACTACTAGTTAATTATTTGCCCTTTTTTGTTCAGATTATGTCTATAAAAATTTGTATTCAGATTCCTCGTTGAAGTAAATCTTATGTCTATGATAGCTATGAAATTATAATTTTGCCACATGACATGCATTTTCCATTGCTATTATTCTGGTTGTGTTCATGTTGTAACAATAAAACACAGATAAAGTAGAAGACATTAGGAAGTAGGAATCCTCTTTTCCGGGACCAAAACAACCAAAACAGGACAAAATCCAAACGTTATACGAGGAGAGGCCAGCAAGAATACTCTTCTATATATCTTTCTTGCTACTTTAACACTGTCTACTTGTCATTTGTACCACGCACAAAGCGATAGAGACGCAGAGGTTTTTTTTTTTTCTTCTGGTTTTTCACTAAAGAAAAGAAAACCACATATTATTGCATGGACTTTGGTTTTGTTATTTGTATATTCTTTGCTACTTCCTGTTTTGTTCCTTCTGGTACACAGAAAGAGACACAAATTAAAGCCACCTTTGTTTTCATTAATCCGGCAAGGCTGTGAGTGAAAATGAAAGGGCGTCATGTCTTAACAAACGCTAATATACACTCACGCAACTAAAAATTTTCTTTTTCGATGTTTCCAAAGTACTGAGAATAAGATATTAAACAAAGAAACTAAACATTGCAAATGGATTAAAGGGGATATCAAGCTTTCACTATAGTTTTCCTATAAATTAACATGACGGTCTGTCTACCTAACACTTATTACATTAGCCACTAAACAATTAAATTTGATTGTTGATAACATGATAAGTATCACATGTACTGCCACATCAATT
This sequence comes from Betula pendula, assembly GCA_900184695.1. NCBI lineage: Eukaryota > Viridiplantae > Streptophyta > Magnoliopsida > Fagales > Betulaceae > Betula > Betula pendula. The sequence continues at coordinate 22,700 of FXXK01001898.1, forward strand.
CATAAGTTCACATAGTATTTACCACGTTGGTTAGGAGTATATAAGCGATTAGTAGTTATTACCTCTAATCGCTAACTGAAATCGCTTTAATTAGGTGGTTATTGAATTTTCGTAACCGCAATCGCTCCGCCTTAAGCGGTTAACTGTTTTAAAATAACTGTTCGTTAGCAGTTATTGAAACTTATAACCGTATATATTGCATAACCACTTTTTAGAAATGAGCCTATTTAGTGTTTTGGGCCTTCATTTAGGCTCTTTTCTTATTTTAGCATGTTTTGGACTTTCTTTTAAATTAGTAGAAGGCTTTAAAATATAACAAAGCTCAATAATAATATTATTATTTTAATGAATAAAGATTAATTTCATTAAACTCAAAATAAAAATCATATATCAAACGCACCAAAACGACGTCGTTTGATATATATATATATGGGGTTAGCGGTTGTTAACTGTTACTGCCTACTCCTAAAACCGTTAACCGCCCTAAGTGGTTTGCGATTTTTTTCAACCGCTTACAAAAGCAGTTATTAGGCGGTTAATAATCACTAGCTTGTACACCCCTAACGTCGGTCACTTTTAAAGTAAATTTATTTGTGGCTCACTTGCTGTCACATTAAGTACTACATCAGTTTGTAATTAAGAAATTAGAGTAAAAGCTAGATGAGGCCATTATAATATACACTTTAGAGCCATGTAAAGTTTATCATTCTTAATTATAACTTGTGTACATTATTTTGTCTATTGGCCGGGTAAAGGCAAAATAATAATAATAAGGATTAGTTGGTTTTGGTGGAAGGATTTGCGTAAAGTACTGATCATGATTGAAGAAATTTTGTAGATTTTGTCATTTTGAAGTCGTTCTTGAAGAAGGCGAACAATAAATTAGAGTAAAACTTACACAATGGTACAAGTAATGATCCTCATGTGCCCCCAAATATATCCTACTAATTAAGCGTATGGTACTAATGGTATTGGCATTTGAGCCATTTATCTAACAAGCTAATTATATGGTCATTAATGATATACACCCCATCCAGATCATGATAATTGATAGGCACCTTGCATGCTGGGGCCAAAACACATGCCCGCAGCACAATCATGGCAGCAAGAGAAAAGCTTTAACATGGCCGGGGGGTGATAATTGATGAAGAACACCGGCCAATCACTAATTTCTGGCCACCATTTGATTTTATAATGATCCGATCCTCCATGCCAGCCAAACATGTTTGCTCTAATTTGTTTTGCTATTCAAGGGGCCGGCCTTTGTTTTTTCTGAGTTCAAATTTTTTGATAACCAAGCAAAGACGGAAGCATATAATGCAAACAGAACAACTAAGTCTATCACACGAATGTTCGAGGGTTTAATCAAATCAGTATTTAACAGTTTTAGATCAAGCTTTTAAATCAATAGTTTGGCCTTTAATAATTAATATCATAACAAACAATATCACGTTACGGGTTCGAGTCACAAACATGAAGACTTTTAGACATGATTAAAATGTCTTAGTATTATATATGTACATGTATTAAGTCATTGAATACTAATATATAAATGAGGTCGTCAAAAGAGAAATAACTATTATCGAGCCAATGTTAATAGAGTGAAACTCCATAGATGTCAAATTTAAAAGTATGGCAAAATGTTACGTTCTAAAAATTAAAGGTTTAACCAAATCAGTATTCAACGATCCTAAATTTTTTGGATCAATAGTTAAGCCCTTAATATAGCTTTTAAGCCGCCAATATTTGGCTGTCTTACTGCCTAGAACCAAGACACTGATAAAAAGTCTCGGCATAAAACGGTGAATTTAAATTAAAATGATTGTTGTTCACAAGAATTAAGGCTTCCAATATTATATTGTATAAGTACATTATCCTAACTACGCTTATTGTCAAAACAAACAAACCTAATTGTTAGGTTCTAAACCTAATTTGATGTTAATTGAAACATAAAATTAAGATCATCTTGATCAACCATGAAGGAGCACTTTTTGCATGTGGAGGTTGACAAATCTTACTAACTTTCCAAGGGTAGTTGGCCCAGAAAGTTAATTTCAATAAGATAATGATTTTTCTAAGACAAAGTAGTCATGGAAAACAACGAACTCCATACCAAATCCTACATGGAATTCCATTTTCATATAAAATTATCAAGCATATATCTTAATAAAATTATCTTTCATAAAAAAAAAAGAAAAGAAAAAAGAAAAAAGCACCCTTGCTTCCTTGGAATACTCCATTTAGCACCACACACTGTTCTCTTTGAACTAGCATATGGTACGTTATGGACATTTCTGTAATTTGGGACCAAGAGGTTTCCGAGGGAGTTTCCATTTCCAATTGGTCCCCGTTTGGCCCCCACTGTGCCTCCACGCCTTACAAGATTCACTTGTTTAGTTGTTTGGTGAAAAGAGAAAGAGGTACTTCGCAAAGAAAAAGAAAAGAATTGAAAAGAATTGAAAAGAAAAAGGAAAGACAAAGACAACTGTGTAAAGAGTGTTTGGAAGGTTTTGGATATTTCTAATTTTCTGTCACCCACCTTGGGCCCTTTCGGCAAGAACAGCACTCAGACAGCTCAGAATCTTTTCAATGGACGAATTTGTCCTCAACACCCTGAAATGCATATTTAAAACATGGTAAGAAAAAATGGTAATTTTTTGGAGACATTTTATCTTATAAGGTCTATTAAACTTATATGTGTTTTTAGAGACATAAATTTTCTCTAAGTTGGGTTGAAATAATTTTTTCAACCTAGTTTATAAAACTACAATGTGTTATTTGAGTATGTGATAAACACATTTTTTTTAAAAAAAATAATTTTATTAAAAAAACTATGTAATTCTTACATGCTAATTAAAAAAAATCATCTCAGGGACACACATGACAACTTTTATAGATTATGTTGAAAGAAATTTTTCCGACTCAATTTGAAAAAAATTAATATCATGTTTTTATAGCATGTGAAAATGCACATGAGAAGAACACGCTCTAAAGACAAACCCCAGTTTAATAAATTTTATTGAAACAATTTCTTATGACTAACTTTGGAGGAAACTTCGTCCATTTCTAGAGATCAAATCACTTCTTTTTTTTTTGGATGAACTTTTAAGAGTTGAAGGACTAGAAGTGCGTTGCTTTTATTTGTCCACTTAAAAGGTCAACTCTCATCAACAAATTAAAGGGAACATGTAAAATACATAACATTTTGGACATCACCAATGTTGCATCAAAAAGGTTATAAGTTTTAACTTACCTCTTGGCAGTAGTTTAGGATGGTATATAAGATTTTACCCTTTTTTAATTCAAGGGTAAAAGGTCACCACGTTTGCATGAAGATCAATTGGCAGACCACGGCCACAGGCACACTGCTAATTGCTATACCTATATACAGTAGTTTCTTTTGTTTATGTTTTTTATAGAGTTTTTTTTTTTTTTTTTGGAACAAGTGTTTTAGTGTATCAAACAAAGTTATATATGTTATTTTCTATAAACTTAAACGGTATATAATGATATGTTCTACCAATATGTCGACATTTCTTTTTCTATTCAATTGGGAAAATTCTAGCTCATTTGTGTGTATGTGTGAGAGAGAGAGATCGAGAGATCCCCAGTTTGGAAGCAATTTGCAATCGCCACAAAATTTATCCTCAACTTTTCTTTGGTGCACGCTTGATCATACTAGCCTGGCATAGAAAAAACAAAAAAGAAAAAGAAAATGGTTATGCCGGGTCCATTAATTAAGGTGGTCTTCATTTGAAGGTTTTTAATTTGCATCTGCCATGTTGCTTTCTTTCTGTTAAGATAAATCCAAATCCTTCTTTGTTTTTTCCTACTTCACCTAACCTAAATCTAATTATTATTTGGACACACATCTTACAAAATATACTTAGAGCATGATTGAGATTTTGTTAGAAAAAAGAGTTTTTTAAAGTAAAAAAATATCTTTTTAGAAGAAATTTTATTTTTAAGTTTTTTTTTTTTAAAAAAAAGTACGCTTCGGTCATTTTTTAAGTAAAAAAGCTAAAAGAAACACTTTTTAAAGTTTTTTTTATTAAACATGCCAGCTTTTTGTTTGACATAACTTTTTAGGTATTAAAGTATTTCTTAAACTTTTTAACACAATTTCGAACAAGTTCTTAATCCTAATTTTCATCCTTGTTTATTAATGGTTTTAAAAACACCTTTTTTTTTTTTAAAAAAAAATACCATTAACAAACTATTTAAAGAGCAAAACATTTTTCAAATGTAAACCCTACCAACAAATACTTATTTTATATTACATCAATTTTTTTTTTTAAAAAAAACCAAGACCAAAAAACAGTTTTAAAACCGATTATCAAATCGTCACCATACATTCCCATTAACAAAGACAAAGGAATTCCTTGCATTAATGGATTTTTTTTTGTTCCCTTTTGCTAGGACCTTATATATATATGAATGATACGCCTGGAAATTTTTTTTTCTTGTGTGTGGGCTAGGCAACCCATTTCGAATGCTGACTAGCCCATGCCTGATTGGCCTAGCAACATAATTTTATGCGGTTGTAGGGAAATCACATTAGACCGTAAAGTATCCGATAATTTATGATATTTAAAATGGTTCAAACCTCGATGTGTTAGGAATTATTTTAGAGAATTCACGCTAGAGATAATATGAGAGCACTACTCTTCTCCTGTCACCTCACTCGTGACAAAGAAAAGATTATCGCGAACACCTCTTATTAGAACTAATAACTTTAATTCATAGACAAACCACACAACTCAATTAAAAGAAGACACATAACACAGTAGGAGGAGGAAAAAATGGCGTTCAATTGGAGGGAACATGGTTCAAAAGAATCAAAATTCAAATTCCATGAAACATTGGGGGGAAGGGACCAAATTATGATTTGCTAGGAACTTACATAATGGGATCCAAAATGATGTATGTCTAATCAATGTACGTATAAAGGCACTCTTAGCAGGCAACCAAGTGCTATGATTGCTTGTGATGATAACACAAAGTTTTCTAAAGACTCTCTCAAAGCAATAATTTGGAGGATACAACTTCAAACTGTTGGCATTGTAGTGGAATATAGTGGAACTACTTATGATAGTATCCAAGTAATCATGTTGACAATCGTACCACCATTTTGATGTTGTTGTCATGGTTATTTTTGGAAACTATGGGGCATTTTGGTAAATTGCTTTTCAAAGAGTCATGCCCACATAGAGTAAAAACTACTCTCTCTCCCTCCCTCTCTCTGTCTCTCTCTGTGCTTCACATGCTCACATTCTATTAATCCTTTAGAACAAAGACAAAAGCTTATTGGTTTGAGATACCTCCTCTACACATCTCTCTCTCTTTCTCTCTCTCTCTTTTAGTCTATCTCCCTAGTTTCTGGTCATCCAAGATTTTGCACTGGATATGATCTTCATCTCTTTAAATCAAATCCAACCGTTGGATACCCACATGTTAATCCTCTTTGTTCTTTTCTGACATTGAAAAATTTCTCAACTATTCGAACACTAGATATTCTCTTCTTTGGGTTCATATGTACTGCTCTGTTCTGTCCTCTGTTCATGGCTGCTGCTACTACTGTCTCTCAAATCTTTGAAAACCAGAACAGCAACGGCAACAATACCAACCATGAAATCAGAAGGCAAGAAATTCAAGCTGCCATTTCCAAAGCAGTGGAGCTGAGAGCTCTCCATGCTGCTTTAATGCAAGGAAACAGTCCTGCCAATCTGAGATTCCCGTCTTCTTCCCCTGCTTCACAAACTGCTTCTCAGTTCTCTGCTCAAGATTACCCAGTTTTCACGCCTGTGAGTATAAATTTTCTTAATGTTCTCCATAAGTTTTGCTTTATAGCCTGTATTCTACGTGTTTATGTATTGGGTTTTTGTTTTTTTAAATTAAAGTTAAACACTTGTTTTACATTTTGCCACCAATATGAATTACTAGCTTTGGCCTGAAACCTAAGTATTTTATGCTGATGATTCTTTTAGGTTCATGACTCTAATGATATCAAAACCAACAAAGTCAATTTCACGTGTTACAGTGATGATTTCTGTTGTTCATTTATTTTTTTATTTTTTTTCATGCATTAATTAATTGGATAGTGAAAGAACTGTTAGATGGGTCTCGCCCACCATAAGAGTTGCATTTAAATCAAATAAATAGATAACCTCGTTATAATAAAGATTATATTCTCTACATATGTTCATATGTATATGCGTGTCTTTTTAAGTACTCTTTATGCGCTTTTGACCTGATTTACTTTTAGAATTGTTTCTGGATTTTGCCTGTAATCGAATATTCAAGGTTTAAAGGGTTAACGAAACTAAAGCCAGAGAATCAGTTAGGCTTCATTAATTAAACCCAGACATTCAGTTCCATCAATACCTTTTCAGAATTTTATGAGAACTATTCTTTTATACTTGTGCATTGATTTCCAGTCTCTGTTTAAGTGGGTGTGTGTTTACCACAGATCTTCAGTGATTAAAGCTTTCAGCTTGAGCCTACATTTGACCCACAGAGAAAAATTCTCTATTTCAATATTTGAGATTTTTGTTTGTTCAATTATGGGAAAGTTTCTGAATTTGGGAAAAATTGACAGAGCTATGAAGATGAACCGCTGTCAGGATATCATCAAATCCCACTAAAAGACCGAGCAATATCAGAAAGTTGGGATGAGTATGGACTAGGAGGATATGGAAATGAAACTGTTCTATCAGATTATAAGGAGAATTCATCCTCAAGAAAGGGATTGCCTTCTGGTTTGGCCAGCTTAGAATCCCACATTTGTCCAGCTGAAGATCAGAAATCTGTCGCTGGTTCTTGCGCAACCCACATTACTGTTCTCCAAACATCTCCCGGGAATGATTACTTCAAGTCAAGCAGAAGAAACAGTTTGGGGGACTTCAAATCAGTATCCTCTTGCAATAGATGCAAGCCTGCAATTATAACTACCGAATCTGAGAATTTGACAAGGAACAGCAGGAATTCTAACATCATTGTTCCATTAACGGATTCTCACTCATCCATTCAATCACAACCGAGGAATCGGGGAGTGATCTCATGGCTGTTTCCTCGGTTGAAGAAGAAGCATAAGAATGAAAACTCCCCAAACCGAGCAGAATCTGAGGAAGTGTCCCAAATCTTTAAGGACTTGGGGATAATGTCAATTGAAACATTGAAGAAAGAGCTGATGGAAGCAAATGAGAATAGAGACGCAGCCTTGATGGAAGTTGCTGAGATGAAATCTTCCTTGGGGGAGCTTAGACACAAGCTGGAGTACTTGGAGACTTACTGTGAAGAGCTGAAGAGAGCTTTGAGACAAGCTATGCCGTCAAAGGATTCCCAAATTCCTGAAAAGCTTGCAACTTTTCCTAAGAGAGTGAAATCCTTAGATGGGAATGGAGAAAATTTGATGCCTGTCAACGAGGAAGTAATGGTGGAAGGTTTCTTGCAGGTAGTATCAGAAGCAAGATTGTCAGTAAAGCAATTCTGCAAGACCCTTGTTGGCCAGATTGAAGAAACTGATAACAGTCTAATGGACAACTTGAATTTGCTTCTTCAACCATATAAACTGTCTTTGAATTCAAAGTACTCAAAGGCAGTGTTATACCATCTGGAAGCTTTCATAAACCAGTCACTCTACCAAGACTTTGAGAACTGCGTATTTCAGAAGAATGGCTCCCCAAAGCTCTTAGATCCCCAACAAGATCGCCAGGCGCAATTCTCATCGTTTGTTGCACTGAGGAACTTAAGCTGGAATGAGGTATTAAGGAAGGGGACTAAATATTACAGCGAGGAATTCAGTAAGTTCTGCGATCAGAAAATGAGTTGCATTATTAGCATGCTGAATTGGACAAGACCTTGGCCTGAGCAGCTTCTCCAAGCATTCTTTGTTGCTGCCAAGTGCATATGGCTGCTGCATTTGCTTGCCTTCTCGTTCAACCCACCATTGGGGATTTTAAGGGTTGATGAGAATAGAAGCTTTGATCCCCATTACATGGAAGATATGTTCATGGAAAGGCAGAGGTCACATGGTCCTAGCCGAGTTAAGGTCATGGTAATGCCAGGGTTTTATGTTCAGGACAGGGTTTTGAGGTGTAAGGTTGTTTGTAGGTATAAATCTGTAGCGTAAGTTGTTTGGAAATTGGTTTTATGATCATTAGTCTCACCTAGAGAAGTCTGTAATTATCAGATTGACATGTTAATAAATGTTCCAATGGGGTTTCTTACGCAAGGAATGTGATTTACTACGCTCTTGTTTTATCATAATTTCATGATGCGAAAATGTCTATTAACCTTTTATATGTATATATATATTAGAAATGATATATACTACACCACTATCTTACTATGATATTGATGTGATATTATTAATTTAGTAGTTCTTTTTTTTTTTTTTTTAATAAGAAAAAATGATCTAAGGATTAATTAAAATGTCGCGTTAGAACAGTAGGATAATAATGTAATATATATATATATTTTTTAATTTTTAACAATGAATGATCTCTAGAACCGATGAACATTACTGTATCAATTTAATAAGATAAAAATTTAGTAAGATAAAGTAAAATGAAAGTGTAATATATAGCTTAGTTAAATTTCAATATGGATTCATCTCTCTCATAATGATTCCATATATTTATTCTTTTTTATTATTATTTGGCAAAAGAAATGGGGAAGTAGCATGAATCCCTGTCTTTGGCAAAGAAGGGAAATGTGCGGCAAAAGTTATGGCATAAAGTAACAAGAAGAGCACGAAAAGTCAAAAACAAAAGAGAAAACGTCATGGTAATTAAGATAGGCTTCCATCAATCGCTTCAACTTCTGAAAACTTGACCTAATACACAACAATGTGTATATATATATATATATATATCAAATGTTGGTTGGTCAACAATGGTGAAGGTAATCCGGCTGTATTTGATAAAGAGTTTTTTTTTAAAAATAAAAATAAAAAGTTAATTAATATGATATAAAAAAGTTTTAAATTTTTTGTGAGATAAAAGTGAAAAAAATTGTTTAGTAATATAAAGAAAAATGAAGTTAGCTTTTATGAGAAAAAAAGAGAAAAAATATTTGCCAAACATACCCTTAACCATTGGACCAACAAGTCCTCTGGTGAAAAATAAAAATAAAAACAAGTCCTTTGGTGATAGAAGTCAAGGAAATGAGAATAGAAAATATATGCTACGTGGGCTGGGCTGAGCTGGGCTGCGCTTTTCAATTAGCACTAGCCCAGGCCATTCCCGGCACTATGTATATGTTCTTGCCTGATGCTGTCCCGGCCCAAATTTGGCCTGGCCCAGTCATGGAAATCCCTACTTCTAAATGGACACCATATATCAATTTCATTCATACCTAAAAGAAAACTCATTTCATTACGGACAAATTTATCCAATTTAGTCTATTAAATTGATATTTTTTGTTAGAGCATGTATTCTCATATGCAATTTTTAAATCTCACGTGCTCTAAAGGCATATATCAGTTTAACAAGTGAATTGTAGATAATTTCTTCGGATATAAGGTTTAAGAGAGTTAAGCATTAATATCTCATGGGAAATCTACTCAAGAATAGTTCATTAATTTCTTCGGATTACAGTTGATTATTCACTTGGAAAAATCTTATTCTTTTATTTTTTGATTTGATATTTGTAAGGAAGAATAGTGTTTGGATGAATAGAAAGAGAATGAGAAAATGATTGTATTGATTCAATGGAAAAAAAATACAATTGGTTGATTCGAGCTCAACCAAAGCTCTAAGAAAAACAAGAAATACTGTAAACAAGACTTTCATGAATTTCCCTTCGTAACTTGGGCTTATAAGGCCTGTTGATTCTAACTGATCACGAACTGGCCCAACAGATTGTAACAACCCATGTGATCTAAGCTTATCCAACTAATTGTAACAAACCCATGTGATTTGAATTCACGCACGTTTACCAACTAGTCAAAACGCAGCACTTTATTAAATCTCAAAACACACCGTTCTAAGATAAGCCTAGATTGCGTTGTCCCATCAATCCTTCCTCACCACAAGTGTTCTGACTATAACTTGCTTTACTGAACGTTATCTTCTTACTTTATTCAAAGTACCCAATTGTTCTAGACTGCTTTCTTCACACAAGCTTCAGCTTCCCCTATTGCATTCCAACTTCCACAGCTCATGTCATTACAAGGCTGTAGTTTTTGTCGCAACCAAAGATGGGTGGGCTAAATCAGGTAAAGTACATGAATCAGAATTGCAGAGAATAGCTATCTTGTTGGTCCTTAAATTATCAAAGCTTCACATGGCAAGCCATCTAGAGATGAAGTAGACAAGTTCTCTTTCTTTGTTAGTGGAGAAGACAATCACAAGGAACAATGTGGTTCCAAAAGTATATAATGGAATGAATTCTTTGAAAGAGCATTATAACGAAACTTACTTTTTCTTTTTTCTTTTTTAAACTATCAACTTTTAAAAATACTTTGCATCTGCTTTTCTAAAACTTTTCTCCACTCAATTAAAATAATCTTTTAATGTAAACAAATCTTCCAATATTCTCATTCTCACATCACCCCTCTCTCCCTCTCGAACCAAATCATGTGAAGGCGAGTGGGACTGAAAGGCTCTTAGATTTATTTAAAATAAATAAATAAAACTATTTATTTTAGGTATTTCAAATAATTATGAAATATATTTTATATCCAAAAAGTTTTATGTGCATTTAATTGAAAAATTTACATCTTTTTAGTCTATCCAAAATTTGTGATCATTGAATCAAATGATTTTTAACTTTTGGATGTGTCCAAAATCGCTATAAATATGGTCATTTGGTCATATGCAAAGACACAATGTAATAACTTTCTTCTTTTCTCCTACAACTTTTTTTTGTGCAATTCTCATTTTAAGGGTGTTTTAGTTCATTTTAGAAAGTATTAATTCTAGAGTAATTATTGGGCTTCATTGTATCATAGGAACAATTTTATCAAATCTCTATAACACTTCAAAAGATGACAAAATATATTATTAAAATACTGTCATTGCCATCGAGCTTTGAATTCCCAATTTTATTTTCTCTTTTTTTTGTTTGGATCCAATCATAGATATTATGCCAGTAATACATGTGTTGTTTTTTTTCTCTTAGCTTTTGTTTGGAAAACCTTTTAATTCCCCAACTCCAATAAACGTGAAGGGCATGGAGGCATGTGGAGAAAGGGAGGCGCGCGCAAGGGAAGGCTAGTAGCAGTGAGGGAAGGCAAGTAATGGTAGTGATCAAGGCAGAAAATGGTCATCCGCAAGATAAAATAAAAGAGAGGTTAGGTTTTAAGATATACTGACAAAGATTGTGTTGGTTATGGATGCGATAGAGAAAGCGAAGGAAATGAGAAAGAAAGCTTGTCCAGTTAAGAATGCCAACAAATTCAATGGTAAATTTGTTAGAGTTGGACAGAAAAAGGACCATAAAATTAGACGTCTAGCATATCTTTCAAGATAACATGCGGAGATAATTCTCCAAAAAATAAAATGGGAAGTTATAGCTCCAATTTTAGGGAAAGCAAAATTTAGCAAAACAGAGGATAATGAAGGGTATGTTGTAATTGGGGGATTGATAAGGAGATTTTGATATAGTTTTGTTTTGTTCTTTCTATTATGCATCTCACGATTATTTAAGCTTTCTATGAATTTTCTTTTCTTTTCTTTGGCAATTCAATGCACGGAGAGGGATTGTTGCAATTTGCAGACCAAATTGTAGCATGTCCAATCCGTAAATAAGAAAGAGTCTCGATAGGATTTACTGTTCAAACAAGTGTTTGAACAATTCAAAATGATAGACAAAACATGTTCAACTTGTTAGTGACACAAGGATTCTTCCCATAAATGTACAATCATAACAAATATTCATAACAAATGTTCCCAAGGATCCATAAGTTACAATCATGCAATCACAAGGATCTAGCTCTCCAAGGAAACCTTCCTTACATGTGCATATGTGCTGTCCAAGAAGCATGTGTGCTGTCCAAGAAGATCTAGCAGCTACAATTACTCAAGGATCCAGCTTTTCAAGAAAACCCTCCTTACATATGGATATGTGCTGTCCAAGAGGCATGTATACTAATCAAGACTTTTCTTATACATCCATAAGTGCTGTCCAAGAATTGACTTAGCAAGTTATATGTGTATATGCCATTTACTTATTTTTCTTATGTGTAAATGATTTGTATCTTGACAAAATAGGTTCAAATTTTCTGTTGATTTTTACCTTGTAATTATTCAATGTATATGGCTATAAATAATAAACTTCTTGACGTGTTTTAGTCATGTTGACTAAAACCATTATCCCAAAACTTGTTCACGGCCAACTCATTTAACTACCCAAATTAACTACAATTTAAACAACCAATTGCTGGAGATGGCAACCATTCAATTCAATCCATGCTCGTGTCTAGATCTGGCTGTATCATGTGCAACCACATCCTATCCGTAGCACATGAAAGAGAAGGCAAAGACCAATGGCCTGACATGACTTTGTTACAAATTCTCGCTACTTTAAAGGCGTAATTGTTGTTTTGGTCCCATTTTAGCCACTAAAAAACCGTTCAAATGGCTTTAGGAATTAGGAATTCCATTTTTTTTTTCAAAAGAGCCATGTGGGAGACAAGACACGCCTGTTTTTTTTCCTTCATAAAGTCTTGAAGTTATTCAATATTCAATGTAGAAAATGACGCTCTGACTCCGAGGGCGCCGAGGGCCCGACAAGTTGAATTAGAAAGACTCCCTGTCACAAATTATTTTAAGGGATTGTGACAGTATATAGTATTCCATTTAACAATATAGACTCCGACCACTTGACATCTGAAATGAAATTGATTTAAGGNACGCCTTAAATTATATAACAAATTACTTAATTGGAAGAAAAAAAGAAGAAGAAGAATTTGACGTGGTTGGTTAAATTATAAGGACATGGATGCACGAGTTTCACAAGTTGGGTCACAATGAAACAGACAATAGTACTACTTCCCACCGCAAAGATCAGGCCGCTTGGGCCCTCTGTAGTCCGTACTAATATATTAGAGCACTAACGTAATTTTTTTTTAGACCTTTTTTAATAAATAAAATAAAATTATTTTTTGCTTCTTTATTTAAATAAGCTTCACAGCAGTTTTCTTTATCATTTTCTTATATTATTTAAATATTATTAAAATTAAAAGTTAGAAAAAGAGAGGAAAGAAAAAGCCAATTAAAAATTGTTTAAAATAAATATTAGAAAAAAAAGAGAAGAAAGAGAAAACATTTTATATTAAAATAAGGCTAAAGGAACCGCTTTAGATGAAGAGAACCAAAAGTGATTTCTTTAGTATTTTTATAATTTAGGGAATACTTAGGAAAACCGCTGCAGAGACTTTTTTGTACTTTTTTCACAGTTTTTCTTACACTAAAGAAGATAATGAGATTTAAAGGAAGCTGCTGAGCATTAGCAGCAACTTCCCTTAAACTTTTCTTTAATGTAGGGAATCAAACAATTTTTTAGTTCCCTATTGAAATGCACTTCACAGCAGCTTTCCTTTATCTTTCCCTATATGAATTAAATATTATTTAAATTAAATGCTAGAAGAAAGAGAGATGAAAGAAAAATTATTTAAATATTGTTTTATATAAATAGTAGAGGAGATAGAAAGCTTTTTATATTAAAATAATGTTAAGGGAACCACTTTTGGTTCCCTAAATGAAGAGAACCAAAAGTGGTTCCTTTGGTTTTTATAGTTTAGGGAACACTTAGGAAAGCTGCTGCAGGGGCTTTTTTATGTTTTTTTAACAGTTTTTCCTACACTAAGGAAGAAAATAAAATTTAAGAAAAACTGCTATTAATGCTCTTAGTCAAAAAATATGTGGTCTTTATTTAGAGCATCTCCCAGCAATAATATCCAAAATAATTACTGAAAAACTACAAATTTTGACTCTACTTATTGCTTTTTCTATACACATTTTAACAAATTCTCAATTTTGTTTAAATATGAGCACAAATTTTACTATTGAGTCTTTGACTACCCCGCGGAAGACGAGAAGATCGTCTCTATTCTATTTAAATATTAGCACAAATTCTTTCAGACAATTTTGCCTATCTTATTCGCAAAATACTATTTATAGTCTTGCTGGGTATGCTTTTAATGGACCTTCAAGGTAGAAAAGTAGCTGGTATGCTTTCAATTATGCTTTTAATGGACCTTCAAGGTAGAAAAGTAGCTGGTATGCTTTTAATGGACCTTCAAGGTAGAAAAGGTAGAAAAGTAGCTGGTATGCTTTTAATGGACCTTCAAGGTAGAAAA
>FXXK01001898.1:37147-69356 GCA_900184695.1 Betula pendula
GTAGCTGGTGAAAAGGACAACCTAACAAAAACTTGGGTGGCATCTACTTTGCCTTCTTGAGTGCTGTGAGGGAGAGCCGTTGGAACCATAAATTATGCGAACTGATTGGAGCAGCAATACTGGTGCCAGAAATAGAGGTCCAATTAACCAGTCCTCCTCTTCCTCCCTACCGCAGAGCAGAGCAATATGGCTGAGAGAAAGGAAAACATCGTGCTTTTCCCGTTCATGGCACAAGGCCATATAATCCCTTTTCTAGCCTTGGCAATCCACATAGAGCAAAAAAAGAAGTACACCATAACATTTGTCAACACCCCTCTCAACATCAGAAAGCTCAGGTCCTCTCTCCCTCCAAACTCCTCCATTCGCCTCGTTGAGATCCCCTTCTGCAGCTCCGACCATGGCCTCCCGCCCGACACGGAGAACACCGACGCCATTCCCTACCACCTCGTCATCCGCCTCCTCGAAGCCTCCGCTTCTCTCAGACTGTCATTCAAGAAACTCATCCAAGGCCTAATCGAAGAGCAACAGGGCCGACGCCCTCTCTGCATTGTCGCTGACATATTCTTTGGATGGACCGCAAGCGTGGCTAAAGAGCTTAACGTTTTCCATGCAATCTTCAGCGGGGCAAGTGGGTACGGCTTGGCGTGTTACTATTCTCTCTGGATGAACCTGCCTCACAGGTCGAAGGTGAATTCAAATGAGTACTTTTCATTGCCTGATTTCCCAGAAGCTTCAAGCATTCATATTACACAGCTAGCAACAACTATACTCGAGGCTGATGGTGCAGATGCTTGGTCAATCTATCAGAGGGAGAATCTTTCTGGGTGGCTGAAATCTGATGGGATTTTGTTTAATACTGTGGAGCAGCTTGACGATGTCGGATTGTTGTACTTTAGGAGTACGCTTGGCCGGCCGGCTTGGCCGATCGGGCCGGTTCTTTTAACTATGGAAAGCAGAGCACGTGTTGGGAAAGGAGTAGAGATTACTGCGGAGCGTTGCATTGAATGGCTGAGTACAAAACCAGTGAATTCTGTTCTATTCGTTTCTTTTGGGTCGATGAATACGATCTCTGCCTCACAAATGATGAACTTGGCGATGGGGTTGGAGGCTAGTGGCAAGAATTTTATCTGGGTTGTTAGGCCACCAATTGGGTTTGACATAAACTCAGAATTCAGAGCGAAAGAATGGTTGCCAGAAGGATTCGAAGAGAGGATCAAGGATTCAGGAAGAGGGTTTCTAGTGAACAATTGGGCACCCCAGTTGGAAATTTTGAGCCACAACTCTGTTTCTGCATTTTTGACACATGGTGGGTGGAATTCAGTGCTCGAAGCTCTCAGTCATGGCGTGCCTCTGATTGGATGGCCGATGGCAGCCGAGCAATTCTTCAACATCAAGTTGCTGGAGGAAAATGTGGGAGTCTGTGTAGAGGTAGCTAGGGGGAAGAGCTGTGAGGTTAGATATGAGGACATAGCTGCAAAGATTGAGTTGGTGATGAATGAGACACAGGCAGGGAAGGAAATGAGAAGGAAAGCTTGTCAAGTGATGGAGATGATTAAGACTGCCAAGAAAGATGGGGAAGGTTGCAAAGGGTCATCTGTCAAAGCCATGGATGACTTTTTTAGCGCTGCAATGACAATGAGGGAGAAGAGTGAAAGCAGGGGAAACAACATTGCTGCTTGATTCAAGCAGAAAGGATTTGGTAGAATGACTTGGTGAATAAAACTCGAGCAAAGTAACTTCATTGTAGCAAATCAAGTTCCATCTTTCTCTCCGGGAGGAAAAGGAAAAGGATTAAACACGGGTGAAAGAAGCAATGTCATCTGTGTACGTATCGGCAATGTAGCTAATTGCAGTGTGAGGTTCAATTTTTACCCCGATATTTCAAGTTATTCACTCATTTAGCTGCATGTTAATAAATTCTATAAGGACCGCATTCAACCCTGTTAAATCCTGTCACCTGGTCAAAACCATCCTTCTTCCCAAATTTTTTTGAGTTCATGTAACAATGCATATAGTCTTTGAATTAGCATTTATTTTAAAAAAAATAAAATAAAATGAAGGATTGATGAGTACCGATACAATAATTCAATAAAATTGAGTGGGATTTTAACATCTCTCATGCAAATGGTTTTGATCCCCAGCATTTAGTATGAGCAACAAAAAATTTCTATTAGCTATATAAAAAGTGAATACATGCAAGCTTAATAGTTTTAGTGTAATTAGATGTATGATTTGCCCGAATGCAATGGGGAGGTGGGCTCCAAGGCGGCCCCTGGGAGACTCCTTCAAACATCTCTATTGATTGACAGAAGTGAAATTAACTTTTTGACTTTGAAGATAAGTTATAAGAAAAAGTAATACTATAACTTTTATTTTATTTTATTGACGTGTCAATGTCAATTAGTCGTTTGTACAAATATTCTCACTCTCACACTCCACACTTTCAAGTGCATTCACTTATGTGACAATGAAAAATATTATTAAATTTTGAATGAATTATTATTAAATTTTTAGTAATTTTCACTGTCTTGTGAGTGGGTGTGCACTATAAAGTGAAAATAAGAATGATAGTATGTAGCATTTTTCTTTCCAATAATAGATTTTCTTCATTTATTATTGCACTTGTCCAACTCTAGAATAATAATCTAGTCGCATTTGTTCGACCATTTGCATGATATAGATAGTAGGATTGAAGCGTGTCAAAGGAACGAAATCTTGTGCTTTCTTTAGGGTTGATTAGGACAGTAAACAAGTAGAACTACTCGTGAATATGTTTAGACTCGGCTCGGAATCAGTTCATTTATTAAATGAACATAGCTTGAACAAAAAATTTAGACTTGTATAAATTTAGGATCGATTCATATAGACTCGTATATCTTTACTTTTATTATTTTTATAATATTATTTTTAATTTTGTAATGAGAACATGTTACGTATTTAAGAAATAAAAAGAAATGTTCTTCGTAATATAATAGATATAAATTGAATTATTATAATTGTGAGTCTGAATATAAATATATGTATCTTTATGTGTATATAAGTGAGTTTATCTGTGTGTATATGAATGCATAAGTATACTATAAGATAAACATTTAAAATTGAGATTATGTTGAATCACTACGTAAAATATTTAATTGAAATGAGATATGAATGACGTAGACCAATACTATGTTAAATAACTATTTATTCTAAAATATTAAGCTGATATAAATAAATAAATAAAATTATTTAATCAAATACTTTTAAGTTGTTAGGCCTCCATTCTGCCATGAAATAAAGATGGGAGTTCGAAGCCCAAGAATGGCTGCCTGGAGGGAACATAGAATTAAAGAGTCAAAGAGAGGGTTGTTGGTGAAAAGATGGGCACCTCAGGTGGAAATTTTGTCACACAAATCTCTTTCTGCATTTTTTAAGCCGAGCAAGTGGATCCCATAAAACTATCGAAGCACATATTTTTGCGCCCGCACTATTGCCAGAAATACAAATAATCAAACAACCAAAAGCAATTGACACCAAAAAGATGGTATCAATTTATTTGTCATCACTGCAGTCACTATCAAAAGCAGCCTTGTTAATGGATACTTATGAGCTTGAAAATCGTCGAAAGAACGATAAATCCAAGAGTTGGTGTCTCACGTTTTTGTCTAACCTCTCCTTCTTTGACTCTGGAGGCACCTTATGATAAATAATTAACGTCATAAAATGGAACAAATAATTAAGGGTTGAACCACTGCCAATATAATTTCAGCCTAGTCCCAGAAATTACACAAGAGAGTAAATCAAAAAGAGCTGTGGACCTTCTTCACAACTCCCACTCCTAGCCATCCTCCTACGTACGGCCGCTCAAAGACTCAAGAGCAACATGGCAGAGAGAAAAGAAAACGTGGTGATGTTCCCATTCATGGCAACAGGCCATATTATCCCTTTCATAGCCTTAGCTCTCCGCATAGAACAAACAAAGAAGTACACCATAACATTTGTCAACACCCCCCTCAACATCCAGAAGTTCAGATCTTCCATTCCTCCAAACTCCTCCATTCGCCTCGTCGAGCTCCCCTTTACCAGCTCCGACCATGGCCTCCCACCCAACACCGAGAACACCGATGCCATGCCCTACCACCTTGTCATCCGCCTCCTTGAAGCCTCCAATTCACTGAAACCATCCTTCAAGAAACTCATGGAAGACTTGATCATGGAAGAACATGGCCACCGCCCACTTTGCGTCATCGCTGACATATTCTTTGGATGGACTGCAAGCTTGGCCAAACAGCTTAACGTGTTCCATGGAATCTTTACCGTGTCAAGTGCGTATGGCCTGGCGTGTTATTATTCTCTCTGGATGAACCTGCTTCACAGGCAGGTTAATTCCGATGAGTTTTCGTTGCCTGATTTTCCAGAGGCTTCAAGAGTTCATATTTCACAGTTAGCAACAAGTATACTTGAGAGTGATGGTACAGATGCTTGGTCGGTCTTTCAGAAGGAGAATCTTCCTGAGTGGGTCAATTCTGGTGGGATTTTGGTCAACACTGTCGAGCAGTTTGACCATATTGGACTGTCATACTTTAGGCGTAAACTTGGCCGCCCTGCTTGGGCGGTTGGATCCGTTCTTTTATCTCTGGATAGCCGAGGACGTGCCGTCAAAGAAGGTGGCATTAGTCTGAAACTTTGCATTGAATGGCTGAATACAAAAACTATGAATTCTGTTCTCTATGTGTCTTTTGGGTCGATGAATACAATCTCTGCCTCACAAATGATGCAGTTGGCTATGGGGTTGGAGGCTAGTGGCAAGAATTTCATATGGGTTCTCAGGCCACCAATTGGGTTTGACATAGATTCGGAATTCAAAGCGAAAGAATGGTTGCCAGAAGGATTCCAAGAGAGAATCAAGGATTCAGGAAGAGGGTTACTAGTGTATAACTGGGCACCCCAGGAGGAAATTTTGAGCCACAAGTCTGTTGCTGCATTTTTAACCCATGGTGGGTGGAATTCAGTGCTTGAAGCTCTCAATCATGGCGTGCCTCTGATTGGATGGCCAATGGCAGCTGAGCAATTCTTCAACATCAAGTTGCTGGAGGAAAAGGTGGGAGCCTGCGTAGAGGTAGCTAGGGGGAAGAGCTGTGAGGTTAGATCTGAAGACATAGTTGCAAAGATTGAGTTGGTGATGAACGACACACAGACAGGGAAGGAAATGAAAATCAGAGCTTGTCAAGTAATGGAGATGATCAAGAATGCCGTGAAAGATGAGGAAGCAGGTTTCAAAGGGTCATCTGTCAAAGCCATGGATGACTTTTTTAGTGCTGCAATGTCAATGGGGGAGAGGACTGAAAGGGGAAAAAACATCGCTGCTTGAGTCTAGCAGAAAGAATTTGGAAGAATAAGTTGGCGAATAAAACTTGAGCAAAGTGATTTCCATTTCAGCATTTGTAATAATGTAGTCTGGGTGTGTTTCAAGAATAAGAATAAGTTGCACCTTCTTAGTGACTTTTACTACATTTTTCTGTGTTCTGTCCAAAGTTGCACCCAAAGTCATTGAAATTAGTCCACAATTAACCAAACCTTCTATTTTCTAGAATGATAGACAAAACTTTCCAATTTCAACAAGACCGAATTGTGTATAAAAACAGCATTCAGCCCTATCACCTGGTCCAAACGAAAATCTGACAAACTTTTGTCTTGGTTCTCCGGATATAACTTGATGAATAAAGAGAACTAAGAACCTAAAGTTTTAAAAAATACATAAATGCAGCTTGCGAGAAGCAGTGCAGAAAGGCCCATACCCATTTATTCCAACTTTTAATGCTGTGAACTGTGAAGCATATATGTAGTCTAGTTTAAGAATGGCTCATGGGTAGGGGCCAAAATTTTTACATTAGATGGACTGGGGCGTGTTGATATTATTTCATGAAATTTAAGTTTCCCTCCAATTTAATATATTTCAATTATCTTTTCGTTTGTGTTTATCTATTTCTTTGTCCCACATTGAAAAGATATGAGATTTATATGTGCTTTATAAGAGATTATATTTCTCTTATATTAGAATGAATTTTGAGTAGACACATGTTATTGATGTCACTCTCTAGACGCGCTCGCATGCACGCTTCGCATTACGCATTGACGCTTTAGACGCACTTAGCACTTAGTACCGCACGTTCGCATCGTCGCACATTTAGATGTGTATTTTTCTGATATGTTCAAATGCAGTTTAATAATAGTTTTTATTTTATTATTTAAAATTTAGATTCTAACTGTTTATTAAACTGCTATTTCAACAGTCTTATTTAAACCGTCTTTAACTGCTTATCCAACAGTTATAATTAAAACTGTTGTAAACTGTTTTGAAAACTGTTTTAAAATGCTCTGTTGATTAAAAAAAAAAAATGTTCTTCATATTTTTAATGATCTTCTGATATTCTCTTCTTCTCTTTTTCTGTTCTGCTGTTACAGAATTTCTTGTTTTTGAGTAGTGTTCAGAATTTGCAATCTGCACACTACATTCGGACAGTATTGTATCCTGAGAATAGAATTGCTGTATTCCCTTTTGCAAAACTTATTATACAAGTGGGAGGCAATATTTGTTTAAGTATTGTTAGAAATGATACTGTGGGCACTACAAAATTTAAAGAAAGCAGAGAAACTGTATGGGAGTGACTGAATTCATGGACAGTAAGGCGAATATGAAGTTGATATTATTTCATGAAATTTAAGTTTCCCTCCAATTTAATATATTTCAATTATCTTTTCGTTTGTGTTTATTTATTTCTTTGTCCCACATTGAAAAAATATGAGATTTATATGTGCTTTATAAGAGATTATATTTCTCTTATATTAGAATGAATTTTGAGTAGACACATGTTATTGATGTCACTCTCTAGACGCGCTCGCATGCACGCTTCGCATTACGCATTGACGCTGACGCACTTAGCACTTCGCATCGTCGCACATTTAGATGTGTATTTTTCTGATATGTTCAAATGCAGTTTAATAATAGTTTTTATTTTATTATTTAAAATTCAGATTCTAACTGTTTATTAAACTGCTATTTCAACAGTCTTTAACTGCTTATCCAACAGTTATAATTAAAACTGTTGTAAACTGTTTTGAAAACTGTTTTAAACTGCTCTGTTGATTAAAAAAAAAAAAATGTTCTTCATATTTTTAATGATCTTCTGATATTCTCTTCTTCTCTTTTTTTGTTCTGCTGTTACAGAATTTCTTGTTTTTGAGTAGTGTTCAGAATTTGCAATCTGCACACTACATTCGGACAGTATTGTATCCTGAGAATAGAATTGCTGTATTCCCTTTTGCAAAACTTATTATACAAGTGGGAGGCAATATTTGTTTAAGAGACAGATTTATATTCGCCTTACTGTCCATGAATTCAGTCACTCCCATACAGTTTCTCTACTTTCTTTAAATTTTGTAATGCCCACAATATCATTTCTAACAGGGCCAGAGTCTGATTGGTATTGGTCAACAGCCCAAATACATAAAGTTCAAGGTAATTTCAAGAGGTTGGAGGGGGCCATGGCCCCTGCCAGCCCCCCTTACCTCCGTCACTGCTCTCCACCCCACCGTATCTTAGCCTCTCTCTCTCTCTCGCTTCCCGTTCCCGTGAATAGTATCTTAGGTCTTCATTAAATTTCTGAGTTTATTGTTTATTGTAGATCATTAATGATATTGTAGAAGGTTATTTTTTACGTAAGTTGCTGAGAAAAATTTATTTCAAAATAAATTTTCATTGTTTGTGTGGTTTTGGTTATTATTGGTTTTTAATGCTTTAAATCTTGACATCGTTTGGTTTACAATGCGTTTAGATGAGTCATGGGTATGTAGTGGAGGTTTTGAGCTCCACAAAATCAAATTCATTGAAGATCTCGATTTTGTCTTCCCAACATGATCATATTTCTGATTAAACAATGCATTCTACCTGGCTGCTCTACTATATACCCTAGCCTCATGTTTTATATATTTCATTGAAACAACGTACAGCAAACATGCTTCTATGGTTTTGTATTTTGTATTAAAGTCGCAATTGTGTGAAGTCATTATATTTAATATGGACTGTGCATGAGCTCTGCTATTCCTATATAGGTAGTGGGATATTGAATATCATGGGAAATTCGTATTCGAATGCTTAAACTTGTTTTATACATTTGCTTATCTCATGTTAGAACTTAATATAATTGCAATTTGTTCAGAGTAGCGTACTGGCCTTTATTTATTCTTAATTATTACAACACAATATGTCATGTAAATGCATCATTACTTAAAATGTTTATGTAATGGAGTGTAAATATTAATTTGCAGCTTGAAAACTTGGGTGGGCTAGGTGGTTTTAGGGATAAAGATTTAGAAAGAACTTGGTCAGGATCGAACCTTTACTGGGTTTTGTTTACTGGTTAATTGTTTGTTTGTTTTAAATGGTATAGTACTATGTGATATGCGTTTGATTGTTGGGGCTTTTGACTGATTCTTTGTATTTTGTTTGTTTGTTTGTTTTGTTTTTTTTTTTCAGAGAAAGAATCAAGGTCAATGGAGTTGTGATTTCGCAGGCACTACCTCCACTAGTTGAACTGCCCCTAGTAAGTCCTTCGGCCTTTGCAATCCTGAAAAACTAATTTATTCTGCTCAAAAGCATTTTTTTTAATTGATTTCTCTTCTTTTTTTTAAAAAAAAAAATTCCCTGTAAATGCTGGTCTTTCTAAACAAAAAGTAATGGCGTGCAAGGTTCTCCAACACAAACCAAAAAATATAAATTTTTTCTACAATTTCTTTTTAGAAAAAAAAAAAAAAACCATTCCTTTGCATCTTAATTCTTATGCAACATGCCATATTAATTGCACATATTTGAATTCAATTAGAAAAAAAAAAATTGCACATATTTGAATTACACATAACCATTTATATTCAAAGCAAGAATATGCAAGTTGATAAACATATTAGTCATGGTTCCTCATATATAAAGCAAAGGTGATATTTTAGTTACTCACGAATCAATTATTATAGTTCCTCATATGTTAGTTCATAAACATATTGCTCTTTATGGAGTGATTGGAGTAATACGGAGTCATCTTTTTGCGACTAAACATGTGTTTGTTGGTATTGTAGGTCAAGATGGTTGTTTGCACTTCTTATGCAAGTCTAGTTAATCATCAACAAGAGGGCGAAGAAGAAAGTGAGGAAATGTCTAATGTAATCCGTAAGATGTTTGTGTTTTTTGTTTGATACATTTCCAATGATACAATGTTAATATTTTTATTTCTTTAGGAATTGTGTTTAATATTGTTTCTTGTTGTAACAATTTATTTTATTTTGAATTTATTTCATATGTTTACACTTATTATGAGTGACTATGGTAATCACATCGGAATTTATTTTTAATCTAGATTGTTGAATTGCATTGTCTATTAGGTAATTGACATTCATTTATTAGGTTTTTAAATATATATTATTTTGGTTTTTTATTTTTATTTATTTTTTAAAATTTACATTTTATGTCGTTTGTATAGCAAATGACATTAAAATTTAATGGCATTTGTTGTACAAACGATGTATTTTTTTTTTACATCATTTCATGTACAAATGATGTAAATTTGTGTGTAACCAACACAAATATATGTTACCGACCCCATGTTTAGCATTTCTTACAAAACGATGTAAATTTGTGTTCGTTACTGTGTAACCGACACAAATATATGTTACTGACCCCAGGTTTAGCATTTCTTACAAAATGATGTAAATTTGTATTCATTATTGTGTAACCGACACAAATAAATGTTAACGACCCCACGTTTAGCATTCCTTGCAAAAGGATGCTATATAGATATGTATAGTGTGATATGTTGTCAGTACAGAAAATTTTCCCATGACAACTACTGGGGATTCTTCTGGTCAACTTCCTCCTGCCTGGTCATAAAATGGAAGGGTTGAACCACTGCCATTACAGAAAATTTTCCCATGACAACTTCTGGCTATGGGGATTCTTCTGGTCAACTTCCTCCTGCCTGGTCATAAAATGGAACAAATAATGGAAGGGTTGAACCACTGCCAATTAATATAATTTCAGCCTAGTCCCAGAAATCAGACGAGAGAGCAAATCAAAAAGAGCTGTGGACCTTCTTCACAACTCCC
This sequence comes from Betula pendula, assembly GCA_900184695.1. Classification (NCBI taxonomy): domain Eukaryota; kingdom Viridiplantae; phylum Streptophyta; class Magnoliopsida; order Fagales; family Betulaceae; genus Betula; species Betula pendula. The sequence goes on from FXXK01001898.1 coordinate 47,279, forward strand.
ACTCCTAGCCATCCTCCTACCGCCGCTCAAAGACTCAAGAGCAACATGGCACAGAGAAAAGAAAACGTGGTGATGTTCCCATTCATGGCAACAAGCCATATTATCCCTTTCATAGCCTTAGCTCTCCGAGTGGTGATTGGCATCAGCCTGTTTCAGTCCAGGCTGGAATGAGAGTAAAATAAATAAAATTACTGTTCATGGCCCACAAATCACTGTTCATAGACCCACGAATCACTGTTCATGTGCCTGGGCTGAAACACTGTTCATTTCAGCCCAGGCTTATGTTTAGAATTACCCTAGCTCTCCGCATAGAACAAAGAAAGAAGTACACCGTAACATTTGTCAACAACCCCCTCAACATCTAGAAGTTCAGGTCTTCCATTCCTCCGAACTCCAACATTCGCCTTGTCGAGGTCCCCTTTACCAGCTCCGACCACGGCCTCCCGCCCAACACCGAGAACACCGATGCCATGCCCTACCACCTTCTCATCCGCCTCCTTGAAGCCTCGAATTCTCTGAAACCATCCTTCAAGAAACTCATGGAAGACCTGATCAAAGAGCAACATGGCCACTGCCCACTTTGCATCATCGCTGGCATATTCTTTGGATGGACTGCAAGCTTGGCCAAAGAGCTTAACGTGTTCCATGGGATCTTTACTGTGTCAAGTGCGTATGGTTTGGCGTGTTACTATTCTCTTTGGATGAACATGCCTCACAAGAAGGTCAATTCCGATGAGTTTTTGTTGCCTGATTTTTCAGACGCTTCAAGAGTTCATATTACACAGTTACCAACAAGTATACTTGAGGCTAAGGATGATGGTACAGATGCTTGGTCGGTCTTTCAAAAGAAGAATCTTCCTGAGTGGGTGAATTCTGGTGGGATTTTGATAAACACTGTCGAGCAGTTTGACTATATTGGACTATCTTACTTCAAGCGAAAACTTGGCCATCCTGCTTAGGCAGTTGGATCCGTTCTTTTATCTCTGGATAGCCGAGGACGTGCCGTCAAAGAAGGTGGCATTATTCCGGAACTTTGCATTGAATAGCTGAATACAAAAACTATGAATTCTGTTCTCTATGTGTCTTTTGGGTCGATAAATACGATCTCTGTCTCACAAATGATGCAGTTGGCTATGGGGTTGGAGGCTAGTGGCAAGAATTTCATATGGGTTCTCAGGCCACCAATTGGGTTTGATATAAATTCGGAATTCAAAGCAAAAGAATGGTTGCCAGAAGGATTCCAAGAGAGAATCAAGGATTCAAGAAGAGGGTTACTAGTGTATAACTGGGCACCCCAAGAGGAAATTTTGAGCCACAAGTCTGTTGCTGCATTTTTAACCCAAGGTGGGTGGAATTCAGTGCTTGAAGCTCTCAGTCATGGCGTGCCTCTGATTGGATGGCCAATGGCAGCTGAGCAATTCTTCAACATCAAGTTGCTGGAGGAAAAGGTGGGAGCCTGCGTAGAGGTAGCTAGGGGGAAGAGCTGTGAGGTTAGATCTGAAGACATAGTTGCAAAGATTGAGTTGGTGATGAACGAGACACAGACAGGGAAGGAAATGAAAAGCAGAGCTTGTCAAGCGATGGAGATGATCAAGAATGCCGTGAAAGACGAGGAAGAAGGTTCCAAAGGGTCATCTGTCAAAGCCATGGATGACTTTTTTAGTGCTGCAATGTCAATGAGGGAGAGGACTGAAAGGGGAAAGAACATCGCTGCTTGAGTCTAGCAGAAAGAATTTGGAAGAATAAGTTGGTGAATAAAACTCGAGCAAAGTGATTTCCATTTGAGCATTTGTAAAAATGTAGGTCTGGGTGTGTTTCAAGAATAAGAATAAGTTGCTGCTTTCTAGAATGATAGACAAAACTTTCCGATTTCAACACGACTGAATTGTGTATAAAAACAGCATTGAGCCCTGTTCAGCCCTATCACTGGTCCAAACGAAAATCTGGCAAACTTTTGTCTTGATTCTCCGGATATAATGCCGATGATATGGTGAGGTCATGGCTGAAAAACCCGATCCTTCTCCCAGGGCTCTGGCTTTCTTCCTGCCCACACGAGATCTTGTGCTTTTTACAAGACCTTGCTCTCACCAGATAAGATTGGACCAGACATGAACCTAATTAGATCATGGCATTATACCATTACTTTTTTATCCATTTTCTTATTAGGATAAAATATGCCAAACAAAAAATGAGGTATTTGTTTATTTATCTTTGATTGGAAAGTTCAACCAAATGAATCATATACTAGGTGCCTCAAAGAAACAAAAGAATTATATATTCAAATTTATATACTCAATGAGAAGGCAGCACCGACACATGACACCCAGTTGTTGAGTTTGGCCCTGTGATTCCTACTTCCCTCCCACTGACTCAAATGAACAACCAAGAGACTCTTCCAAAAGAACCATCAAGAGTATCTTCAAGACTAGGGCAAGAGTCTCTTAACACCAGAGGCTTTGCAAGTTAGGGCCAAGGTTTTCATTTTATGATAAATTAAACCTTCTCTGAGAGTTTGGATCCAATACAATCCATTAAGATTCAACTATCATAAAACTAATCTGAGAGTTTGGATCCAAATTGGATATGTAATTTTCTTTTTGGAAGCAATACAACTAGAGGAGGTAGCTCTCTCCATCCCTCAAAACTCCCTGTTTGATTTAGATGGAATAGATAATTGATTATAATTGGATTAAATCCAAAATTATATTCACGTTATATTTTACGAGTAACTAACCTTCTAGTAAAAAGTACAAAATAATTACATTGGTAATATAAATTGTAACATATAAACGGATTCAAACACAGATCCTTTCAATCTGGCATCCAAGAAGTTGACAGCCCCCCTGCTAATACAGACATTTTTAAACCACCCTAATCAGGACTCGTTTTGATTTTCACAGTCGCTCCACCAAAAGCTAACTGAAAAACTTCTAGTTAAAGATCGCACGTAGTGCCACCACTTGGGCGGTATATAAAGCATCTCACCTTCCTCTAAAATACAGTCTTGAAATTCTAAGTCATGCACCTTCGGAAACCTTCTCTCGTCTATGTTGTCTAGATCAACCTTCAATCAAATTATCTCCAATTAAACCGAAAGGATAAATTCTAATATCTATACAATGCATATCTATGCTGCAGAACATTAAGATATGAGCATGAACATGCAACACTTGTTGCTCATAAGAACAAGTACCATCAGAAAGGCAGGAAGGAAGACAATTACAAGAAAGGTGCACAAGATTCTTAGGTGTAATTGGTTTTTTCTACCCAACAATTTATATTCATCATAAAACTCGATTAATAATTGTAACTGCAAATAATGCATTCTAGTGATAAATCTGCGGTGGGAAAAGGGAGGAAGATAACCAATATGGTATTCAACCCAACAATTTATATTCATCATAAAACTCAATTAATAATTAACTGCAAATAATACATTCTAGTGATAAATCTACAGTGGGAAAAGGGAGGAAGATAACCAATGTGGTATTCAACCCAAGAGTAGCTTAGGAAGTTAACAGGATATAACCAGGCATGCCGGATTCACCGACTTCCATAAAGGAAACTGGTATTATTAACCTGCGAGGTGTTACTCGTAGGGAGCCCAAAGGCTTCCTAGGTATGCCCTTGCTTGCAGTTTAATGTAAACCTTGCACAGAATCACTGAACTGTCAGCATGAGCAAGTGTACTCATGCTACCACAAGTGTGTGTGTGCATGCGCCTGTGTGAGAGGGCAAGATTGTACCAAAAGAAATTACATACATGACACGTGCAGCGTTTGATTGCTTTTTAAATATGCAACTCTAAAATGTGTATTTTCACTTGAATGATAAAACAAACTCAAGCAGGTAGTTCATTCAGTCTAGATAGAGTTCAAGAAGGGAGCTACCTGGCTTGAATTTTTAAGCATGGTTTCAGTATATGGGTAAAGTTCCTCTGACAACGAAGCAGGATAAAGCCTTATATACTTTTTGCCAGCGACCTGAGAATAAAGGGCAAAGATAATATAAGTATATGCTCAATAGTTTTATTAACGACAACCAAAAAAAAAAACAACAAAGACACATGCACACACATATAATGAACTATGTGCGATTGTGTCCCAGTTGATTTTTCACCTCATAAAGGGTAAAAGGCAAAATGTCTGGCACCAAATACATGTAAGTTTGGGCACTGTCCATTTTAAGAAATTCAAGTCTATCACAAAGTCATACCAAGATGTATGAAATTCTCACTTGAGATCAAACTACAGAAACTGGAATTGCTGATGTCCAAAGAACATAGTTATGATGTACTAAAAGCATTTACAAATCTACATATTTCAGCTATATAGCAAATAGCCAGAAGTACGTGATTTTACTAATCACTTCTAAGGAGAAGCATGAAGCGTCAGCATAGTGATCATGCTAAAAAAAGAGAAGATAGAAGGTAATTTCAAGAGAAAAAATAATTGGAGAGAAATGCGACAGCCACTTGATGGTAAATATCAATGAACAAACTCCAATCGGCAGCTTCAATTTGCATTTACGCAATGCATCATACATCTGAAATACCTGCGCTAGTATGTTATGATGTGGATCATGGTGCAATGGTGTTACTGTCCCAGCTGGACCAAACCATGCATTAAGAGACCTCAGCTCCCCACCTCCAGCAAAACAATAGTCAGGAATACAAATGTCCTTCCGTAGATCACTTATCTGCCATTAAAATATGATATCATCAATTAAAAAGGCAGCATTTACCATCGTGTATCATGTAACCATGACATAGCATCCATAAAGACAGACATAAATACCTGATCAAACAATGGATGCTGAGCAAGATAAGTAGGGCCAGCAGAAGAACAGTCATTGGCCTCAATCCTTGCAATAAACTGAGAAAACGTGATAAGCTCTTGCTTCCACTCTGGGCATAAGTAGTTTTTGCCAACCTGCAAAAAAGTTTAAACTTCACCATTTTTCAGTTATTAAATAAAATAAAGAAAACCAATCAATTAAATATTTTCTGTAAACTGGTTAACTGTATCATCTTAATTTTACAAAATTACTCAAAATCCATCAGTGATGCAATACTCAACAGTAAGGATAATTAGGAAAACCTACTTCCACCGTCTAATATTAATTGGAGGGAAAGCTGACCGTAGGCAGCTGGGATTTTTTTATTACTAGCATTTAAGATGATATTGAGTAAGAACTACTCAAAATGATGCTACAAAAGGTTGTCAAAGTAGACCACTCCATTCTGCCACCTACCCAAAGAAGAGATTAAAAAGAAAAGAAAGAGGGGAAAAAAGAAAAGAAAAGAAACCCTGCTAAAGCTAACAGCTAATAGGCTGGAGAAATTAAATGAATTCTTGCAGCATGGAAGAACAAAGACAAGAAAAATATTTGGCGAAGAAGAAGCGCATGTGCCTTGCACAAAGAATTGAGATGCATAACAAGATCCTCCTCACTGAAGTACTTTCCATGATGTTTCTAGTTGAACTCATGGGTCCTATCACAGGTCCCCCCAACCCTTCCTTTTCCTCCTTTTTCTTCTTTGGTAGTGGTGGGATGGCAGATTTGGCAAGCAAATTTGGCAATGACAATGACCATGAATTAATCATCCTATGTTCACATACTTATTTATGACAATAAGAGGCTATGTGTTTATGTGTCAGAAAACCCCTGAATCACCAGATCACTAACAGAGTTGACCAAAATCAAACGAAAGAATCACAATGGATTGGGAGGAACTTATTTGTGATAGGTACAATAAGAGGTATATACATCATCAATAATAATGCATAAGAGTGTAAAAAAATAATCTGGAGCAGAATAAGGCATTTGCAGTAGACAATATATTAGTCTACTGTTGTTATTTGGGGGAAAAGGATATGGACTAACATAAGGCAGTCATGGTGATCCAGTAGACTGTATTCAATACTTAATTAAATTAATCACCTCAACAGGGACTGTGCGGTCTCCAGCAATCCTTCTTAGGTAATCCATGTCATTCCACTTTGTCCTGGCTGGCCAATGAGCCATAGAGTCACTAATAATAACTGGAGAACCTGATATGAAATATTCACGAAGGAATCCCTCCAAAGATATAGCAGGCCTCTTTACCACAATTTTTAAAGACAGAGACTTAACAGGTAAAGACCGAAGCACCTGCAAAGTTCAAAAGCTATACATTGAATATTAAATAAGCTTAAAAATCTCCGTTCACTTGTGCTATGTGACATGCTAATAACCAACTGATAACCAGATAGAACCAGATAATATAAGGAGGGCTGCTCAACATGGTAGAATGATGAAAGGAAAAGAAAAGAAAAGAAAACATACGCTACATCTCATCTCCTATTTCAGTCTGAACCACTTCTTCACTACCCTGTCAAAGAATAAACCCATGGAGGCTCCATCCTTTTCAATATATACCATTCTCGGCAAAAGGTTGTTCTACATTTCAAGTATTCAGTACAACATGAAAAGTTGGAAATGTTTTCAGCTCACAACAAGATTAATCCTAATAATTCATAGGTGACCTACAATTTTCTTTCTTTTTTTCTTTTTTGGTATTTTAACCCCTATAAGTTGTTTTTCGCAAACAGCAATTAGAATTCACACTCGAGTTTAAGGCTTTTCAAAAGTAAACCCTACTCAAAATTATCTCACTAATAGAAAAGCAAAAATAAAATAAAAGTCCTAAAATATCTAAAATTATTAAAAATTAAAGTTTAACCACAAGTCACTAGTGAGATTTACCCTATATACAATTAATATATCTCAATACGAAACTAATGAAGTCAACTGAACTCAGATCCTGATCTCAATGCAGATCCATGCCTTTTATTTTATTAGTTTTCGAATCCAAGTTTGAGTTAAAGAACCAGAAAGAAAATAATAGAAGACTGATGTGTGGTTTTAGGCCCATTACTTAGTAAAGCTAGTAGTAAAGTAATAATTTGCTATCAAGAATAGATAGAAGAGATGAAAGTAAATTTTGTCCCATACAAATGGTAGTTCGTTTAAATAACATGCAAGTCTTATCTTCAAGGTCTTAGATTTTGCTTCCTACCCACCCCCCGTGTGGAGAATTGTAGATTTCTTAGATTCCATTTGCTTCAATGTAAAAAACAGTGATAACCCGTTTACTTTTCCGCTAACTAATCCTACTTGATATGAAACACCCCATTTTGTATAACTAGACAATGCCAAACATTTAAGTGAGAAATATGATGGTTCTTTCCTTTCCACATCGGTGCATATATCTACACATAGAAAAATCAGAAATTTCAAGAATTTACAATCATTTTGTGCCCAGAAAATAGTTAAAACAAACTGACTTCTGTATGAAGAACTAAACTACAATTACTGACACCACGTCTGTCCATTTATTAATTAGAACAAAGTACCATCTAAGGGCTTACACATTATGTTCATATTATAATTTGATAAGACCCAAAGCTTAATACGAAAATGATCATGTAGCACACCGATTCTACATAATAAATGCAACCAATTCCACTAGTCACCATTCCCTCCCTAACTAGAAACAAATTTTATACGCCATATATCACAAAATCAGCTTTAAAGACTTATCAAAAAAAAAAAAGATTCAATATACCAAAAGTTCCTTTTTGGTGAATCTTTCAACAGTGTTATACACATGGACCAGATTGGAAATTTCTAGATTCCCTACTTCACATAGAGTTTTTAAATTAAAATATTCAGATTTTGTCACCTCAACCTTTACCACCTCTAAAAGATCTTAAATGTTTCTTTATTCACTATATGAAATACTGAGGTGACAAAATCTAATCATTTAACTTAAAAGTATTTGTTCGAATTTTGAGAACCCTAAATGATAAACTCTGAACCATTTAATTTAAAACTTGTGATTAAAATTTTAAGTACTAAGCAAAGCATGATAAAGTTGGCATAAATTTTCCAAATGAACTTAAAAAAAAAAAATCCCACATGAAAAATAAAAAAGAAATCCTAAAAATCCACACTTTCACCGTTGTTGCTCCAATCAATGACAGAGAATTAAAAAATCCTCAGAGTAGTACAAAACAAAAGAAAAATTAAAAAAGACGAACCTCACCTCCGCCTCATCGAGCTCCACTTGGCGAGGAACATCAAGCTCGGCGCGAGGCTCGGAAACCCAAGAGGCGTCCCTGGCCACGGCCGAGATCTTCTGAACGGCCAAGTCGAGGTCCTTCCGGAGGAGCGTGCCGCCCATGATCAGGCCCATGTCCAAAACCCTAAGGGCCTCGCTAAGCTCACCCTTGGAGAATTCGAGCCTGGCCACGTGGAGGCACGCCATGGAATAGGCGTCGCGCCAGACCGGAAGCACCGAGTGCCACGGCCCCGAGTGCAGCTGCTCCCACGCCATCTCACGCGCCGCCTCCGCGGCCCGTGGGTCCCCAGCGGCCGCCAGCGTGGCCATGCTGACGTAGGCGTATCCTCCGTGCTCCGTAATCGCGTGAAGAAGCGTGGGGGCCTCCAAGTCCAGCGTTGGCGTCTCGAGGTGCTCCGACGACGACATTGAGGTCCGGTGAGTGATTTGTTACGGCGAGTACAGTTGTGTGAGAGCTTTTGATAGCTCTAGAGGGGGCGAGTGATAGAGAAAAGTGCAAGAGAGACTCGGACGCACAGATTTTTAATGAGATATTTTCGGTCTTTGAGATGCACTTTTTCTACAGATATTTCCTTCAGATGCACTTTTTTCTATTTTTGTAAATCAGATGCACTTTTTCTAGATCTTTTCGTTAAGGGTTAATGTTTAGAAGGCACTAGAGCTTCTTTTTTTTATTTTTTTTATTTTTTTTTTTTTTTTAGGAACTAGTAATGTTTATCAATTTTGATATAAGATCGTCTTTAACGTGACATTTTTGTATGGAGGATTAGAATGCGCTATAATAAAAATGACATTGTAGATTTTTATATTACGGGAATTTAGGTAGTTCTTTTTATCGAATTATTTCGAAAATGTTACATATTAAAAATGTGACATGTTATTGAAACAGTAACAAAAAAATAAATTCATTCAAAAAGACTTTTTCTTAACTTCTGAATTTATATTTTTTATTCAATAAATCAAAATATAGTTTCTAGCTCAATTTTTATATGACTTAAAACACAAGACCCTGATGAAAAAAATACATAATTATCATTGGTAAATGTCACTTGTTTAATTGGTATCATTTTTCATGTTGTTTGATGAGAAAAAAAAAAGATTGAATTCACATAATTTGAAATTACTATTGGATCTATAAGTTTTATGTGTGAACTCATATAAGACCTACAAATCTAATGATAATTTTAAAAAGTAGAATGATGAAAGAAGGAAAATGAAAAGAAGTGTAGCAAATCCATTTTCATTAAAAGTCCTTATCTGTTACGGTAGCGAATAAAAAAAGAAAGTGCCCAAATAGTATCATTGATTGATGTGACCCTTAATCACCCTATTAGATATCATAATGTTCCCAATCACATTTTCTCGAGTAGTGCTAAACGTCCGTCATATGTCCGTTTCTCCCATTAAAAAAAAAATTTAACTTTTTTTTAATAACAAAATAGGTTTAAACTTGTCTAAACCTCATTTCATTATTCTCCAAGGCTATGAAAGGGGGATAAAATAAAATTTTGTAAAAAATGTAAAGGTAGGTAAGGAGTTTGTATTTTGTAAATAAATAATATTTTAATGGTATATGGAAAGATGGGGAAAGTTATTATTGACTATATTTGGATAGGGAAGTAAAAAATAGTTTTATTTTTTATTTTATTTTATAATTTTTTTTAAAAAAAATAGGATAAAATGGAAACTGTTGTAAGTAATCTAACCACCACGTAGTTGATTGAAGATCGGGATAGTTACAACCACCCGATGTGATTGGTTGTGACCACTAGATCTCTCGCTAGCCATTAGGTTGAAAGACAAGAATGTCATGATAAATACTACATATACTTTGAAGTGCTTATTCCTTGATATGGTAGTAAAAATTACATTGAATACCACATGTACTTTCACCTAGTATTTCATCTAATAATAGTTTTAACTATCACACCATGGAGTGAGTGTTTGAAAGTGAGTACTTAGAGCATTAGCAGCAGCTTCCTTTAAATTTTTATAATGTAGGGAACAAAATTATTTTTTAGTTCCCTATATAAATGCACTCCACAGCAGCTTCCCTTCATTTTTTTTATATAAATTAAATTCTATTTAAATTAAATGCTAGAAGAAAGAGAGAGGAAAGAGAAATTATTTAAATATTGTTTTAAACAAATAGTAGAGAAGAGAGAGAGGAGAGAGAAAGTTTTTATATTAAAATAATGCTAAGGGAACTATTTTTTGTTCCCTAGATGAAAGTAGTTCCCTTGGTATTTCTATAGTTTAGGAAACACTTAGGGAAGTTGCTGCAGGGACTTTTTTGTGTTTTTTTAACAGTTTTCCCTACACTAAGGAAGGGAATGTAGTTTAAGGGAAGCTGCTGCTAATGCTCTTAGAAGTATGTGAAGCACTCCTCATAGTTCATAGGCAATCAGCGCAAACTCTTTTTTCATAACAGTCACAACTATAAGAGTACTAGCAGAAGTTTTTTTAGATTTTTCTAAACGTAGGGAATCAAACTATTTTTGCTTCACTATTCAAATAAACTATACAATAGTTTTCCTTATCTTTTTCTTTTTCTTTTTTTTTTAATTTGTTTTTTTTATACTACTTAAATATTATTTAAATTAAAGCTAGGGAAAAGATAAAATTACTTAAATTTTTTTTTTATGAGTTTTTATATTTAACGAAACTACTCCCAGTGCTCTAAAAGGGCCGGAGTCCTAGCAAGAAAGAAAGTTAAGACAACTGAAAAAGAAAAGAAAAGAAAATTTTAATGCTTGCTTCAAAGTCTGAGTTTACACGGACTACACAAACTCTAGAGTCGCCTTCAAAAGAGAAACACTCCAGAGTCTGTGTTTCTTCCTCCACCAGTGGTCCTTTATCTTTTGGAGGCTGGAATTGTCTTTGAAATCTCAAGTTGCAGCATAGGCACAAGCTTTTATTATTGAGAATAGCTTAGAATATACTTCCTACCAGGATGAATATCTTTAAATTCAAATTATCTGCTACCTTAGAAGACAAAGTTTGTCCGATTTGTAATGGTCCTTTTGAATATATCCACCATATTTTCCTTGATTGTATTTTGGCTAAAGCAATTTGAATAACATCTAGGTGGCCTCAGGATTCATCTTCTTTTGCTATTTTATCAATTGACTCTTGGATAAAAGGCATCTTGCACCCTAATGCTGTTCTTGACATTCCTATTGTTGAAGTGGAATATTTTCAATTATTAGTGGTGATTACTCTTAATGCTATTTGGTGTGCTAAAAATAATTGTATTTACAATAATGTTGTTCTGAATTTTCGAAGTCTTTTGATACAAGTTCAATCTTCTATTGCCATACATCAGAAGGCTTGGTTAGATAAGGATTTGATTATTTCTTGGAGCCCTCATTTTTTTGGATATCTCAAGCTAAATTTTGACGTTGGTGTTCGTCCTAATTATATGGTTATTGCGGTGGTTATTTCTAATCATGATGGATCCTTTCTATGGGCAGTCCACTTCTTGATATCAATGCTGGAGAAACTAGGGCTGCGTTGTTAGCTGTTGAAACAGCTAATTGCTACTATCCTTCTTCAAATATAATTTTAGAAGGAGACTTATTAGTTACAATTCTGACATTGAACAATCCTAGTTATTGTGCTAAATGATCCTCTAGTAGTATTATTGTAGATGTTCTTTCTTTTTTATCTTTTTTTTTTCTTCTTAGTCTACAATCGAGGTTTCTAAGAGTATTAATTTCCGAGCACACTTAGTTGTCAAATGGGCCGCTTCTCATAATTGTTATAAAAGCATTCTCACTTCTCTCCCATTTCTTTCTGCTGTAAGAATCAAGAGTGAGCATAACTCATCTTGATCCCTTCACCTTTCCCACTTTTGCTTAGAAAAAAAAAATTTAATACAATAATTTATTATTTGTCGAACACTTTTGTCATACAAAACTTAAACAAGGGAGTTGTTCTTCTTTGTCAACTCCTTGCTTGTCCCGTTCTCATTTTAGTTTCGTATTCTCGATCATGAAATTATTACACCAACAACAAGAAGAAAATTCTCTTTATTTCCATTTGGTTTTTGATGCTTCTAATGTTTTGGTTTGGGACATCCTGACTGTTTGCAGAGGCGAATAAGATCAACACGAACAAAGCGATTCAAGATAAAAGGATATATAGCAAGCCAGACGGACGATGGGAGATGATTTGTCTTCCCTAGCTAGCTTTCCCAACACACTTTTAGGTTTCATTCATTTCGATGTAAAATGTTAATTGATTTTTTTTTTCTTATTTTTTGGTGTTTAATACGACCAAAAATCTTAGTTAAAACTGAAAATATTTTAATTGACTAAGAAAACCTTCTTTAATTTTTGTAAAATAATTTTTTTTTGTTTAAATCGTAAATTATTTTTTGAGTTTGAGTTTCTTCTTCTTGTAATTAAGCACTCTCTTTCTCTTGCGATTCATTCTCCATTGCAGCCAGAGTTTGCTGGAATCTACAGCAGGTTGCAAGAGTTTGCTAGAATCTGCCGTTGTTTGCTGGAATTCGTTGCCAATTGACAAAGTCTATTGCCGATCTTCATAGTTTGCCAAAATCCACTGCGGCCACCACCGAAGGTTGCCAGAATCCACCATGGTGTTTGCCGGAAGTCACGAACTATTTTCTGTTGTCGCTAATTTTTTGCACAAGTCAAATGCCAAAAACTATTTTCAAGAAAATCATTTTTTTTAAAATAATGATTTCGATGAAAATATTTTCTAATAAATTTTTTTTTACATCGAAATAAATAGAGCCTTAATACAAAATAAACCCATCAATCCCTTAAAAGGAAAATCCAAAACTAGGGTTCCAAAAGCTTGCGGCAGCTAATTCATCTAGAGCAGTTCTCTTGGTTAGCTATTGTCATTGGCCTTTGTTTGTACGTTTTATTAAATGCTATATATCATATTTTTATTTCACAATATTAATAAGTAGGTTATTTAGGTTCATTAGTGGTTGTTACATGTTGGATTGAGACAGTCATTAAGAGCAATACATACATTTTATCTTGATCGTACATTTCAAATAGATGGTCTATAGATCGTAACAACAATTTTTTTTTCTTTTTTGTAGTTTTTTTTTTTAAAAAAAAAAAAATTAAGAGAGTGACTAAACAACTTAACCATGTAGCCAACGGGTGGCTCGGCCACCCCAATAACAGTACAAAAGTTGTTATTATTATTATTATTATTTTAATTTGTTGTCAATCTGAACCATACATTTTAGATAAAATTTATTGCCACCGGATCTCATTCTGTTAAGATTGGACAATTGCACCATCCCGCTTGCTAATGTCCCTCTGTTGGCAATTGGAATTTGTGCAAATTGCTTTTTCATCTTTAGTTTATTAGCTTGCTCCATGCTAATAATATTAACGTGGTCAATCGCCTCCAAAAGCTGAGGAAGTGAGACAACAATGTCAAGGTATATGTACCAACTATGAATCAAGCATATGAAAGTGTTTGGCCCTGATCCACGACGATCTCTTCCTTTATTTTCATCATTACCAAAAGAAAAATAAAATTTAAAACTTATTTATACTTTATATCACATCAATCCTCTTATTACTATTTAAATAAAAAATTCACAACAAAACTTATTTTTGTTTATTCCATATCATTCAACTTTGCATTTCGGCCTGTGTATCATTAGGAGGGATATATATGATCTTCTAACATTGAAAAGGAAGTTGCCTAAAGTATGAATTATTCCATAAAATTCTGACACTTATGATTTTTGTAGCATTTCTTTTGTCCGAAATGATCTATAGCAGTGGGCTCTCTCTACGTACCCTGAGTGTTCTGACATCGCATGTAGACCAGCATATATAAGCCTATCACGACAATTTTTATGGCGCATTTTGGCAGGGAGCACCAGACCGCCAGCCAGAAAGAACAAAAAACGTTAGGACTGGTACTCTTTCTCGCTTTTTTTTTTTTTTTTGTTTTCCCAGAATTTCTTTCTCATGCCTAATTTCAAAATATATGAATAAATAAATAAACCAAACAAAATTAACTTCCTTCGACGAAAATGGGCTAAGCGTTTCAAACAAGTATCACTATTTCCAGCCACCTCAAGAAAGAGAAATAGACCTTTGGCAGAAGCATTATTAATCTTTCCTTTATTTTCAAAGATTTTTCTTTTTTGGCTTGTTGAACTAGATAGAGAGCCGAATAAGAGATTCAGATGAATTTTAGTAATTTATTTTAGTAAAAAAAAAAAACTATTGTAGATCAAACTAAATACAACTAAGATCAAATAATCCATACAGAAAGCCTTTCTGGTTTTAACAAGAAAAGTACAAATTAAAGAAAAACACTATCTTAAATTAGTACTAAATGCGCCTTCTATGAACAGCTCTGTTAACAAAACTCAATAACCCATAAACTCCGTGGCTAAATAAAGTGATATAAAGGGGCAAAAAAAACAAGTTAGAAATCCACCAATAATCTCGCCAATCTTTTGCTGAATAGAGAGGTCCATAGAGAGCTTAATGTCCTGTTGGGTTGCTGTTGTGGTGAAGAGGGTCGGGTCCGGTTGGAACTTCCCTTTCTGAATCAATACCATTCCCATATATCTCAGCCTGGGTTTGAAATCCCTTTTCCAAACAAACAAAAGAAAAAAAAGAAGCAAACTTTCTTTAGAGAAAGACCTTTTTGTGTAGAGAAAACAAATCAAAACGTGAAAAGGGAGAAAAGGGTTAACGTTTGAAAGAAGAAAAAAATGGATCTTTCCCTTTACTTTGACATGCTTTTGATGGTCAACAATATTACCTGTGCTACTGTGGCTGTGCTCTCTGCCATTGTTGTCCGGCTTTGGAGACCTGCACGTTGAATGGTAGAATACATGAAGAAAACTGCAAGTTAATGAGAGAGAGAGAGAGAGGATTAAACTCACGGGTACGAGCAGATTGGACAAATGGCATTGAAACCACCATTAACATGACCATAAAGGTTGGAAAGGTGAGAGCTTTAGTGAGCGCCATTTTTGTGGAGCTCAGAAACCAAACCAGCCAGCTTTGAGAGAGAGAGAGAGAGAGAGACGACAAAGTTTACATGTACAGCCTTTTGAAAACATACGTTTGTAGCGCATCATGATATGCAAGTGATGAGGTTCATGATTGACAGAGAAACAATTTGGAAAAGTTTGGTCAAATATCAAAATCACCCCTGAAAACTTTCGCCAGGGGTTGTTTTGGAATTCCAATATTTCCGATTTACATTCGACAGAAGGGAAGCCTGATCTCCGTAAGACGCTTTTGACCCATGATCGTAATAAATTTACCATTGAAAAAAAACAAGCACAAAGCAGTAAAAGTTCACAATGGTAAATTCGTCCTTTCATAGGGCGTTCGGGTTTATTCCGAGTTAAGGAAACCGTTGGCTTTGTCTGGCACGTGTCACGACAGACATCCTCGTAGCGGGTAGTGGCGGCGTGAGAGGAGGCAAGGCACGTGGAGAAGACTCATTGGAACAGTGCCACGTTTCTGTAGGAGAGAGAGAGTGAAAGGCCAAGACTGCGCCTCTGGGCCAAGGCAGTACGCCAGTACCTGGTGACAGTCTTCGTCCAAATCATTAGTAATGGGACCCAGAAGGTCACACTGGCATCGTCTCATATTACACCAATACCCTTGAAGGAAAATGATGCACGCTTCTGGCTTCTCTGGGTGGAGGAGGGTATGTCAGGCATTCTGCAGAGGCAATAGTTTTGGCATCAACTTTTATTTTATTTTTATTTTTAAAGAAAAGCCAAATAAAGCAATACCTATTGATGCCCAATTTCAAACCAATCGTAATGTCCCACTATAGAATTAGGTAGAAAAATGCAAAATCTATTCTCTTCTAATTTTATTTTTTATTTTTTATTTATTTTTATTCAATAGAAGTAGATGTACATGGTTTGCATATGTATAAAAATGTTTATTTCATTAGCATTAAAGAATAACTTCAATATGGTTGTGACACAAACTCAACAGTTTGTGCCCTCCAATAAGAGCAGCATGGAACAAAGAAATAAAATAGCACTGATGCACTTGATATTTTTCTTCAACCATTAGTAAGAAACACAGTAGCCCTTTGTGCCATCGCCGAACGCCACCTCCACTCGTTCCTCCACTGGATGTCGCCATCGCCGCCTATTCCTCCCTATTTGTGCATCTCTTTCACTTTGTTGAAGCAATCCACAGGTTCTTCAATTCGTTGTTCATTTTCATCACCTATTTCACTTTCCTCTTCTTCCTCATCAGAAAAGGCATTCTTTGGAACAAACCCATCAAAGAAGAATGTCTGCAACATAGAGAGAAAGAGAGGTTGAAATTACTGGCGGCGTGGCAGCGGCGAAATCGAACGAGAAAAGAGGATTTTTGGCAGCTCTCGGCGTGGGTGGTGGCTCCTAACGTGAACGGTGGCGAGATTGGCTCCAAGTGTAGGTGGGGTTCGGTGAGATCCCGGAGTGGCTAGCGGCTTGGTCTGGCCGTTGGCTGGCTAGACCAACCAACGCCTCTGGCCAGCCAGCGGCTAGACCAAGCCGCTGGTCTCACCGGCCATTGGGTTTGGTTGCTGGCAGGCCAGACCAGTGGCTTGGTCTAGCCCAGACCAGGCCACTGGTCTGGCCAACCAGCGGTCAGACCAAGCCGCTGGTTTGACCCAGACCATCAGCGGCCGGACATTGGTTTGGCCGCTGGCCACTCTAGGATCTGCCGCCCACCCTTGGTGTGCGGAACTGGTGGCCTGAGGGACTTGGGGAGGTTTTTTGTTTTTTGAGAGGGAATAATCGGGTGTTTTGGTTGTATTTGATTTTTTTATTCTAAGCTGATGTGTCATTGTTTTATTAGAGGGCACAAATCATGCCCTTTGTATCAAGACTGTATAGAAGTTGCTCTCTTAACATTAAATAGGAGTTAGTGTGGCCATTTAGGTGTCTAAGTGGCCATATGGCCCACATTGCATTAACTTCTATTAAAAATGCTAACGGAATGACCACTTTCATACATAAGCAAGTTATTAAGAGGCTAATTTTTCATTTTTCATTGGAATTAATTCTAAGCGTGTTGCCTCGAACAAACATTCTCCAACTTTTTGTCTTGTATTAAAGATGGCGTTTTAAGGATAAATATCAACATAAGCCTGGGCTGAAATGAACAGTATTTCAGCCCAGACACATGAACAATAATTTTACTGTTTATGGGCCCATGAACATTATTTATTTATTTTTTTTTACTCTCATCCCTGCCCAGGCTGAATGAACAGTCATTCAGCCTGGGCTTATGCCAATCACCACTCGCGTTTTAAATAAGTTGCTCTTTAATTTGGACTGTCTATTTCTTTTTCCAGGAGATGTTCAATTATTCTCTTTTCAGTATGTAAGGCACATCTTTAGTACTAGGGGTGTACAACCGGTTGCGGTTGCGGTTATTGGGCAATAACCGCAACCGCAACTGGGGTCCCCGGTTTGTCTAATTTTAGCAACCGGAACCGGAACCGGGGTCCCGGTTCCCGGTTCCTAATAACCGGTTGAAAACCGGTTATACGGTTTTTATTATATGGGTCTATTTTTAATTTTTTTTTTACCTCTTTTTTGTTATTTTAAACTCTCAATTCTTACATACAATGATACTCTAACAAATTATAATTTTCAAGAGTAAAGAATATGCTAAGTTGCTAACAAATCAAATAGGTATAGGCTAATTTTAAAAATAGGCAGGGGCTGAAAGTCTCAAACTTGATGCAGGGCTGCCTATTTCTAAGTCAGCTGAAGCTGAAACGTGATGCAGGATAGGCAGCCCCTGCCTATTTCAAATAGGCAGAAGCTGAAACGTTATGCAGAAGCCGTGAAGGTCTGGGACGAAAAGAAAAGGAGGCGTCGGCTGAGGAAAAGAAAATAAAAGTATTAAAACCATCCTTATTTTTTTAGGTTTAGGAAAAAATTAATTTATTAAAATTATTATTTTATAATATATATATATATATATATATATATTAAAACCGGTTACCCGGTTATCCGGTTAGTAACCGGTTTTTTTAGAATAAAAAACCGCAACCGCAACCGGCCTAGCCGGTTATCCGGTTGCGGTTTTTTCCGGTTTTCCGTTGTCCGGTTTTCCGTCCGGTTATTTCGGTTATCCGGTTTTTTCCGGTTAATAACCGCACCGCTTGTACACTCCTATTTAGTACCGTAACAACAACAATCCCTTCAAAAAAAAAAAAAAAGTACCGTAACAACAATCATTACAATAATTAGCTTCTTTCTTAGCCTCGTAAATGTGGATGATGTGAGGGGGGACAAAATTGGATTTTGCTTAGGTGTTATTAAAAAAAATTATAACATATGTGCTGTATTTATTTAATAGTTTAGATTTAATTTCAAGTATTTTATGAAAAAAATAGATAGTAAAATTAAATCTGAATTATTTGAAAAAATTATCATCACATAAGTAAAAGTTTTTTTTTTTTGGTTAATTTTTTACAGCAGATAAACCAAAATCCAATTTGAAAGACTTTACTTGTTGGACAAAGACGTCTTTGGTGAGCATCATGTACAATCTGTCTTTTCATACTCTTATAATTCTTTAAAAATAAAATTTTGACTCCCTTAAATTTTAATTTTTTTAATTTTACCTCCAAACTTCAAATGTTAGTTTCACCCCTCTCTCTTTCCCTAAGTTAACGTCAAACACAACCTCTCTTTATCCTCTCTTTATCTCTCTTCATCAAGGCTGTTTCACAATCTCTCCCTTTCATTACTGCCATATTAGAGAAATGGGTACATATCATGAGCTTACACGTATATTATAAAAGAGGGATGGAAATTTAAAAAAGAAAGAAAGAATTCTCTACCAAACTGTATTTCTTTTTTTTTGGAAAATCATTTGTGTTTATGTGATTTTTCCATTGGATTTAAATCTCCCAAAGGGAGAGATAATGCTTTTTTTTTTTTTTTGGTTAGAAAGAATTTACATATTTCCCTCAAACTACTACTTAATCAATAATGTTCTCCCTAAACTTTCAATTGGATAATGCCCCCCTAAACTACTAAAAATTTTCAATGTTTCCTAATGACGAAAATACCCTTAATAAAATAAAATAAAAAGTTCTAAAAAAAAATATATGTATATATATTTTTCAAATTTATATATAGGGATACTTTTGTCTTATGAAAAATTTGTAATAAAATAAAATAAAAAGTTCTAAAAAAAAATCTTTTTTTTTTTTTTCAAATTTATAGGGATACTTTTGTCTTATTGAAAAATTTGTAAGGTAATTTTTGTCTTTTTGTTGACATTTGGGGACATTGGGATTTTTTTGGTAGTTTGAGGAGACATTGTTCTAATTGAAAGTTTATGGGGATATTATCAATTTAGTGGTAGTTTGAGCTTTTGAGGGGGTATGTGAATTTTTTTTTTTGTTGTTGTAAAATCGATGTACTGTAATTGGGTCTTCCTTATTTATTTATTTCTTTATACTATCAACAATATTACAATTGGGGCCTTCGAGCATTCACATTCGGCTCAACAAATATTTAGTTAAATAATACATTTTTTTATTTTAACTAACTTTTTCAGAGCACTTGTATCTAGCTCAACATTTTATCTATCCACTTTTACTTTTCTATTTAAAATATTATTTCTTTATCTATTTTCCTTATTCTCAAGGAAGAGAGAGAATCCCATTATTTTTTTTATCAATATAAATTATAAATTGTTGAGCAGTAATGCTCAACAAATTTGCTGAGCACTGTAGCAACTCAACAAATTTTTTAGCCAATTTATTAAACTAGATCTAGATGTAAGGTATTTTTTATTGCAAAATTAGACAAAATAACTTTTTAGCTATTTTACTGAGCCCAATATAAGCACTCTTACGCAGATATACACGACACACCTAATGAAGGAGCCGACCTTGAATTATTACTGGACGCTCTCTAGATCTCTCTCCAATTAAGTTCCAGCTTTTCTGAGGTTGAAACTATCCTCTTCCATTTCTTTTTTGCGTAGTTTATCATTCAATGTTGTTTTTTGGGTTTTTTTTTCTTCTTTTAATTTCTTTTTGTACATGAAGTGCATGAAGGAGCTTTCTTGATCTCTTTGGTGTCGACATGAGCTTAATTTTCTTGATCAACTTCATTTGACATTTGTTGGTATAAGGACAAAAACTTATGGGAAGAGCAAATTTCAACTTACTAAGGATATTATTGAAAATACAAATATTGGACGACACATATCATTTTCACGACATTTTGATTCCTTCAATATGTGATTTATTAGTACTAATACTATCAATTTTTCTTCTTCCCTTTCTAAGGACATGTTGCTAAATACCCAGGACCCCTATAATAGAGATGGGTTCCATAGCTCGCATTCTTATTGTTTGCTATGCTAATTGTTAGGAAATATATCTTATTTCTCCCAAGACCCGTGAGATGCAAATAATAAGAAGATAGCAAAAAAACAATCACACACGACACCAAGATTTAAGTGGTTCGGCTTAACAAGCCTACATCCACTGTTGGAGACACCCGGAAAAATTCACTATCAAAAGATGGAGTACAAAAGTAACAGGGAGAAAAATCACTCAAAACCCAAAGCCCCAATACACCCGTATTTCAGCCCTCACACAATAGAGGAAAAAATAACAATTGGAACTCTGCGATTTTTTTCTTCTCCCTACGCACTACACCATGCGTTCTCCACCTCTCCTTTTTCTCTCTCTCCCTTTCTTTTTCCCTCTCCCTTTTTTCTTCTTGCCGTGTATTTCTTTTCTTTTGGCTTGATTTTCCAAAGGGCTGAACAGCACCTTTATATATCCCATAAAGTCGGCTGGTAGCAAATCCTTATAGGTCTTGGAGTGAGAAAAGAAATCCAAGGGAGGAAAGGAAGGCAAGTGTATTCCAAGAGACAAAAGGAAAAAACTGGGCCCACGTCAAATACAAGTCACGCCTAACAATCTCCCACTTGACTTGAATTCCACCAAGTCTCAAAAGCAAATCTCCTCAGGTCGTCTCCCCTACCTGTCCTCAAGCTTGAAGACCAACTAAAGCTGTGCACAGCTTCAGTTTCTCAACAGTCACACTTTTTGTAAACATGTCTGCTGGATTCTCTGTACCACGAATCTTTTCAAGTATCAACTGTTCGTTTTCCAGTAGTGAACGTATAAAGTGATACTTCAACTGAATGTGCTTCGTTCTCGAATGATACGCCGGGTTCTTCGCAAGAAAAATAACACTCTGACTGTCACTGTGTAGAACGCTCTTCTCATTCTTCTTACCCAACTCATCCAAGAAACCCTTTAGCCAGACCATCTCCTTTCCAGCTTTTGTCACAGCCACGTATTCAGCTTCTGTGGTAGAAAGGGCCACAATTTTCTGTAACTTTGAGGCCCAGCACACCGCTGTACCACCCAGGGTATATACAAACCCTGTAGTACTCTTCTTGCTATCAACATCACTAGCTAGATCAGCATCCACGTAGCCCTGCAGCTTTAAATCTGCTCCTGTGAAGCAAAGGGACATATCTGAAGTTCCTCTCAGATATCGCAAAATCCACTTGACTGCCTCCCAATGCTGTTTCCCTGGATTGCCCATATATCTGCTCACAGCTCCCACTGCATGTGCAATATCCGGTCTAGTGCAGACCATTGCGTACATCAGACTTCCGATAGCTGAGGCGTAGGGCACCTTGCTCATGTATGCCTTCTCTTGATCCGTCTTTGGTGACTGATCCTTGGTTAGTCTGAATTGACTTCCCAAGGGTGTGCTTACCGGCTTAGCTCCATCCATGCTAAACCTGCCGAGAATCTTCTTCACATACTCTGTCTGTGAAAGCTTCAGTATACCATTAGCTCTGTCTCTAATGATTCTCATACCCAGGATTTGTTTCGCAGCTCCCAAATCCTTCATTGCAAACTGTGATGATAACTGTTTCTTCAAGTTCTTGATCTCTTCCATACTAG
>FXXK01001898.1:71900-100577 GCA_900184695.1 Betula pendula
CGTCTTTTCTCCGAACTTCCTCGCTAAGAATCAAATCCTGTATGTCTTCATAACTGAGCTTGCTCTTCCCTGCAGAATTGCTCACAGCCATCCGCACAGCTTCCCAGCTATTTGGCAACGACGCCAACACAATCAAGGCGCAAATCTCATCATCAAAATCAATATCTACTGAGGATAATTGATTTGTGATGGTGTTGAACTCATTGAGATGATGCGCTACTGAGGCTCCCTCAGCCATCTTTAAATTGAACAACTTCTTCATCAGGTGCACTTTGTTGTTTGCCGACGGTTTCTCATACATACTTGACAAAGCCGCCATCAGACCTACAGTGATCTTCTCCTTCACAACGTTGTGTGCTACCGATCTTGACAACGATAACCTGATAACTGCCAGGGCCTTTCGATCAAGTAGGGCCCAATCGCTATCGAACATATCGTCTGGTTGCTCTCCCAAAAGTGGCAGATGTAGATCCTTCCCATAAAGTACATCTTCGATCTGCATCTTCCAATATGCAAAATCTGTGCCATCAAATTTTCCGATTCTTTCTGCTTTAACATCTTCTCCTGCCATCGCTCCCACTCGAACCAAAAGCTCTGATACCAGTTGTTAGGAAATATATCTTATTTCCCCCAAGACCCGTGAGATGGCAAATAATAAGAAGATAGCAAAAAACAATCACACACGACACCAAGATTTAAGTGGTTCGCTTAACAAGCCTACATCCACTGTTGGAGACGACCCGGAAAAATTCACTATCAAAAGATGGAGTACAAAAGTAACAGGGAGAAAAATCACTCAAAACCCAAAGCCCCAATACACCGTATCTCACCCTCACACAATAGAGGAAAAAATAACAATTGGAACTCTGCAATTTTTTTCTTCTCCCTACGCACTACACCATGCGTTCTCCACCTCTCCTTTTTCTCTCTCTCCCTTTCTTTTTCCCTCTCCCTTTTTTCTTCTTGCCGTGTATTTCTTTTCTTTTGGCTTGATTTTCCAAAGGGCTGAACAGCACCTTTATATATCCCATAAAGTCGGTTGGTAGCAAATCCTTATAGGTCTTGGAGTGAGAAAAGAAATCCAAGGGAGGAAAGGAAGGCAAGTGTATTCCAAGAGACAAAAGGAAAAAACTGGGCCCACGTCAAATACAAGTCACGCCTAACACTAATATCATAGCACGAAGGTTTCGTTGCAGTTGGTACAAGTCCCACACGCATATTTGGGTTAACGAATGTTGCCTTGTCATCCATGTATTGAATATTGCGAAAATAGCTTGCTTTTCCAAAACCATCACTCGGAAACTGTCCACTCCCCATTTGAGTTGTTGTGTGATGACCCTGTTGCCCAGAGTTGTAAATCTCTCCACCCCAGTTGACTGTGGTAGCATTGTATTCTAAATCTGTGAAGAGGGAATGATTCCAGAATCCAAGTACCTCATCTTTCACTTGTAGCCACCAATTTTTATCATACTAAAGCACATAAGTTGGAGAATTTAACGAGCAATTAATATGTAAAGAGAATTTGCTGAACTAGGAAATCAATTTACAGCAAAAATGTGAGGAAATCGACATGTGCAATTACATCGTCATTGTATATGCTCATGAATATCGAGTATTGCGTCCCTTGTTGCTTGAAATAGGCTTTATGGCACTACCAGGTGGATATGAACTGTGTACATCATAAAAACCAGGACAATCGAAATTATAGCACCCAGTTTTTTGGTATCCATCACGCTTACAACCACACATATAGCTTGATTAGCGAGTTGACACGTGCATGCTAAGGATTAGCTCCAAACTCGGGATGAATGCAATATATATAAATCATGGAAGGAAAAAACCAACTTACAGTCCATCAGAAGTATATCTTGTGTTCACTGTTACTCGAATTAACTTCGAACCATAAAATTATTGGTGAGAAATTATCCTAGCCTCCAAATGCTTGATCCGTATGTTACATTTTAGATTTAGATTTACACTCAAAATCAAAAGCAATTGGTAAATTTAATTGATGTTTATCTTTTCTGGAAGGACTATATTTGGTCAAATTAACTTATCATCCATCCAGCTTCAATGATGTTTAGTCGGTTTGAAGGACCTGCACTAAGCCTTATTCGAGCAGTGCTAACTTCCCCATCATTTGTCACAGGGTTCCATATGTTAATAAATGCACTTGCTCCAAAGTAGTTGCCACCACTCAGTCCAGCTCCAACGTATTGATTTCAAATATAATTCATATGTAAAAAATAGAAAAAAAAAAACCTAATTTGAAATTAGTTCAAAAATTTTTATTTAGTTGGTCAAAATAATACATGTGAAAACAACAGTCGTTTGTAATATGATATACCTCATAACGACTAGTATCATAATCATGGTGGATATTAAGCTTTTTTGGACATGCATCTGGGAGTATAGTAGGCTTTGCATAATCTTCATCCTCTTGTGCCTGTCTAATTGGGATTGTTCCTTTAGGGTATTCCCCATTCTCAACCAAACCTTGATCAATCAGCTTGGCGTCATAAAATTCTCTCTTTGTTACGTTTGGAATGGAACTAGGTTTCATCTGATTAACTACAAATAATTAATTACTATAATTATGGTCTTATTCCTCAATTGTCGGAATAAAAGGCCAAACCCAGAAATTTCTAGTGCTTTCCATATATATTAATGATCAATTTAGATCTCAAAAATGATGCATTTGAAATGACACAGAAATTATTATGTTTTTAAGTAGCTGGCTTAATTCCTATCACAACTTTCTCAAGATCCATGTTAGCATATTAATTAAATAATAATAATAATAATAATAATAATAATAATAATAATAATAATTTTTTTTTCTTTGTTTTCCTCTCTTTTATTTTTTTGTGTGGATATAATGCCATTCTATGAAATGACAGCCACCCAAAAAGAAGAAAAACTGTAAAAATTATAAAATGTTAATAGCTATACATTTTAACTATGTTTTCAATTATACAAATCGTTTAAACATGCGAATGACTAAGACAATAATAAAGCAGCTACACAGTATAAAAGATAAACTAATCAAGTTAGGAAAAACAATAAAAAAAGAAACCTGTATATATAGTATGATTCTTGAGTAATGGATGGTCGAAAGCTTTTTGTTGATAGATATCTATACAGTCTGTTACGTCACCATCCTTACCTTGCAAAGATTTTACTATACACCATGGATAAGCAAGCCTAAATTTTTTCCAAAAGTACATAGCCACTAAAAAGAAAAAGTTGAGAGAAAGAGAATATATATCTAGAATCAAAATAAAAATAAAAATAAAAATGACCTCAATAATTTTGACAGTTCCTTTATGCTTAATGCTTTCCATGGTACCAATTCTTCTTCCACCAACAAATCTATCGCTCAGAACATAAGATACAGCTAGCAAGAAAAATAGGCAGCTTAGTTTGGTATTGGCCATTGAAAAACAAAGTTGCAAACTTTTCTTTTTTTGAGTAATGCTATTTTGTCAAGGATATGTCTGCTTCATCTCATCCCAACAGAATAGCTCAATCAAATCCACAATCATACAAAACAAGATAAACACAGTATGCTCAACAAGCCAAATTAATTAAGATGAGTTTGTTTAGCTTTCACAATTATAGATATATAAATACTCATGATAGGTAACCGAATATTCCATAAATGCAAAGCCTTTACCTAAGTTAAGGTAAGGCAATCACAAACCATTCAATCTTAATCCAAAACTTCGATCACATATTTAGACAGAGTTCAATATTTTCAGCTGTGAAAAGGTTAAATGTACAAGTAATTACAAAAGCGGGGAAGTGATAAAAGAACCTCAAAGAAGTTGTCTAGCTATATATATCGAGAACCCTGGTCAAAGTACTACTAATGGAAATATTTGTCTATGTTAGTATTATCGAGAACCATTCACATAATTAGCTTACTTTTCCTGTACGGTTAAACATAAACTAATTGGATATCTTCATAACTTTATGAGAATTTAATAGAAAGGTTGATGATAAAATTATTTTTAAATTGTATCCTTTTTTAGTTTTTATTTAGGATAGAATCACATTTGACTAGTCTCATAACTCTCTCTCTCTCTCTCTCTCTCATATATATATATATATTTTTTTCTTTTTGAATATATATGAATTTCATTCAAACTTATGAAAATATAGCAGATTGTTCTAACAAAACAACACCAACAGATACAACTATGAATTTTTTCAATCCAAAGTGAAAGAACTAAAGGATCGAGTTCTACCCCCAAAAACTACAAAGCAAGCAACGGAAAAAATATTAAACCATTACAAGCATAAACAAAATTAGAATTCACAACACAATGATAGATTTTGTTTACAGAGTGGAAACCTTTTAAATACATCAAAGGTAAACCACTCCAAAGTAGCCATAGCCAGGAAATCACCACTATAAATGATACAAATTGCAGAACGAGAAACATTTACAATCCTAGTAATGCTCACGACTCTATAAGATCAATAAGCTCCCCGCTTATCTCCTAGCTCGCCAATCTTTTACTGATGCATTTATTTATCGACTCCTTTGGTAGATTTCATAGAGGATGAAGGTAGTGGATGGTTGAGGTTTGGAATAAAAAAACTTCCCAAGCAGTAAAAGTTTCAAGCTTTATGGTAAAAGTGGTAAAAGATAAGCACTTACAGTAAGCTCAACAAGCCCAATTAAGATGAGTTTGTTCAGCTTTCACAAATTAAGATATATTAATTTCGTATGTTATATTCTAAAGTTCTTTTAAGGAATATATTGTTATAGGTGGTGGCTGTTTGTTTCCTGGACAAAAGGTTGGGGCTGTTTGAGATCATTAGAAAGATAGGGTTTTGATTGAATAGAGCAAGGGGGTTGTTTGCTTGAATCAATAATTATGCCTTGTTTGGTTGCTGATGAAAGGTAGGAATAGAAAAGAAACCAAATACTCAAAAGATGTTATTGTGGGTTGATTTTGATATCCAATAAAAGTGAACCTTGTGCTTTTAAGGAGCCTGGTACAAGTACTGTTTGTTTTAGTCGAATCATTGACGTAGGACATCCACAGTAAAGGGAAAAAAAATATAAAAAAAATAAAGATTTTTTTTTTTTTTTTTTTTCAACTTTATTTATTTCCTTTATAGGATTGTAATTGTTTTTCTTACTAGGATTAGGTTTACTTTCTCTACTAGGATTTGTAATTATTATTATTTCTTTACTTAGGACTAGGTTTACTTGTTCTACTAGGACTAGGATTACTTTCTCTACTAGGACTAGAATTACTTTCTCTACAAGTTTTCTACTAGTATAAATATGTGAGTCTACATTGTAAATAAACACACAATTGATTATTATCAATCAGAGAATTTCTCTCAAATACTCTCCAGAGTTTGTTACTTTTAAGCCTGCGGGCTTGTTTTATTTTTTAGTCAGAAAACACAAACGCTTCTGATTTGTTTACCAAGTCTTCTGCTACGTCAGTTGGTATCAGAGCAGACATTTATCCTAATCATGGACAATCAACACAACAGTGATTATCCCCTTACCGATGCTAATCGTGAGAGGGAGGCTTCTTGGAGAGCCGAAATTTAGCAACTCCAACAGCAACAGGAATCAACGCAGTAGTCCATACAACGGCTGCAAGACCTGATAGAGCAACTGTTGGGAGGACCTAATCGGAATCATAGGGACGATGATGCCCAAGATGACGATGGGATCCGGGTGATACCCGTTCATCACCAACGCCTTGCACCAAACAATCGTCAACCGAACCATGACGAATTCAGCGATGACGAAGATTATGCTGAAGGAGTATTCGGTCAGAACGTTGGAGCAGATCGGAGAGGTGGAGGACGTGGAGGTACTGGCCGTGGAGGCACAAGATTTAGGGGGAATGTCAATGGCAATATTGGCTATAGGAGAGCTTATGAAGAGCAACCTATGCGTCAGGATTCTGGTAGGGAGGAATCCCGAGAGTACCGCATGAAGATTGATCTTCCATTATTCAACGGGCATATTTATATTGAAGATTTCCTTGATTGAGTGACGGAGGTAGAGAGATTTTTTGATTACATGAGTATTTCCGAAGAACGAAAGGTGAAGTTGGTGGCCTACAAGTTCAAGGGAGGAGCATCCGCTTGGTGGGAACAACTACAAGTCTCACGTGCTTGACAAGGTAAATGACCCGTGACTTCATGGCTGAAGATGAAGAGGCTTCTCAAATCTCGGTTCTTACCACCCGACTTTGAGCAGCGTCTATTCCAACAATATCAAGAATGCCGACAGGGAGCTCGAACGATTCAGGCCTACATCGATGATTTTTATCGATTGTCAGCTTGGAATGATCTTATGGAGACTGAGGCGCAGCAGGTGGCTAGGTTCATTGGAGGGTTGCGTTATGCAATCCAAGATTGAGTGTCTATGTATCATGTGTTTACTTTGACTGAAGATGTCATCTTAGCCATTCGAGCCGAGAAGCAGTTAGATCGGCCTAAAACATCAACCTAGGAGCGAAACCTGAATGACTCAATGCGATACACACAAGGTCGGGGAAAACAACCTATGGTTTCAACCGAGACTCCCACTCAAACTGTGACTGCCAGTGGAAAAGGAGCTAGTGGCAGTGTGAATGTCCCGAGACAATTGGCGACCATACCATCCAACAACCCTTATGCTCGGCCCGGTCCAGATAAGTGTTTCAAGTGTTACCAACCGGGGCATAGATCACATCAATGTCCTAGAAGGCAGATGGTCAACTTGATCGAGACCGAGAGAGGCGAAGAGGATGGAGAGATCAAAGCGATCGGGGATGACCAACCCGATTACGAAGAGGAGCCAGCTGATGTTGATGAAGGTATATTGATCTCCTTGGTTATTCATCGTTTAATGTTAACACCAAGGAAAGAGGAGCAAACTCAAAGAAACAACATATTTCGAACGCGTTGCACCGTCAACCAGAGGGTGTGTGATGTCATCATTGATGGTGGCAGTGGAGAAAACGTTGTTTCCGAGGCAATGGTTAGAAAACTAGGCCTTAAAACTAAGAAGCACCCCTCGCCTTACAAGACTGAATGGATCAAGTGAGGAACCGAGACACAAGTGTTGTGTGACATGGTAGAGATGGATGCGTGCCACATAATCTTAGGAAGACCTTGACAATATGATGTGGATGCTCAGCACAAAGGCAGAGAAAACGTCTACATCATTTTCCATGATGGTCGGAAGATAATATTTCGACCCTTACAGGGAGAGTTGTTCAACGCTCCTACCCGTTCTGAGAAGAAACAAGTCCTTCTGACCACGGGATCGGAGTTCATTGAAGAAGTAAAGAATACCCTAGAGATCATTGCATTGGTGACAGAGGGAACTACAGTTCCAAGCTTGCAAGAGATTCCTGAGCCATTGCAACTGATGTTGGAAGAATTTCGGGACATCATGCCTGATGAGATGCCTGAGGGTCTTTTGCCCATGAGAGATATTCAACACTATATTGACTTAGTGCCAAGAGCGAGTCTCCCAAACCTTCCTCACTATCGGATGAGTCCGAAGGAGAATGCTATTTTGCAAGAGCAGGTGGAAGGGTTGATTCAGAAGGAACACTTACGGGAAAGTATGAGTCCATGTGCCGTGCCAGCCTTGCTAATTCTAAAGAAGGATGGTAGTTGGCGGATGGGTGTAGACAGTCGAGCGATCAACAAGATCACAATCAAGTATCGATTTCCTATTCCTCGGATAGGAGATATGTTTGATATGCTGTCGGGAGCTAAGATCTTTTCGAAAATTGATCTGAGGAGCGGTTATCACCAAATCTGCACCCGACCGGGAGATGAATGGAAGACTGCATTCAAGACTAAGGAAGGGCTCTATAAGTGGATAGTGATGCCTTTCGGTTTGTCAAATGCACCGAGCATTTTCATGGGAATAATGAATCAGGTGCTAAAGCCTTTTATTGAAAAATTTGTTGTTGTCTATTTCAACGACATTCTTATTTATAGTCGCAGCCCAACTGATCATATGGATCATGTAAGAAAAATATTGGAAACTCTTCGAGACAACAAGTTGTATATTAACTTGAAGAAGTGTAGTTTCATGATGAACTAGCTGCTCTTCCTCGGATTTATGGTTAGTGCAGATGGAATTCGAGTTGACGAAGAAAAGGTGAGAGCAATCCGAGAATGGCCAACACCCAAGACTGTAAGTGAAGTAAGAAGCTTTCATGGGTTGGCAACCTTCTATCGAAGATTTGTTCGGAATTTCAGTAGCATTGTAGCACCGATCACCGAGTGCATGAAGAAAGGGAAGTTCAATTGGGGAGAAGAAGCCGAACGGAGTTTCTCGATCATCAAAGAGAAGCTATGTACCGTACATGTACTCGCCTTACCCAACTTTGATAAGCTGTTAGAAGTTGAGTGTGATGCATCAATTGTAGGGGTCAGGGCTGTACTATCACAAGAAGGGAAACCAATGAAGTTCTTTAGTGATAAACTGGGAGAAGTGAGGCAGAAGTGGTCAACCTATGAATTGGAACTTTATGCTGTATTACGAGCACTCAAGGTGTGGGAGCACTATTTAAGGGTTTTTTTTTTTTCTTCTTTTTGTACATGAAGGAGCTTTTCTTGATCAACTTCAATTGTCATCTCTTTGGAATGACCAAATTTCAACTAACCAAGGGTATTATTGAAAATGCAAATATTGGATGACATGTACAGGTTGTGGTGATACCATTTTCAGGACATTTTGATCCATTCAATATGTGATTTATTAGTACTAATTATATTATCAATTTTTCTTCTTCCCTATCTAAGGACACTTTGCTGAGTACCCAGGACCCCCAAAATAGAAATGGGTTCCAGAGCCTCCATTCTTATAGGGCATTACTTCTGTACTATAGCATGAAAATTTTGTTGTATATGGTACCAGTCCTGCTCTCGTATCTGCGTCATTGAAATTTCCTCCGCTATCCATGTATTGAATATTGCGAAAATAACTTGCTTTTCCAAAGCCTTCACTCGGAAAGTGTCCGCTCCCCATATGAGTTGTTGTGTGATGACCCTGTCACCCTAAGTCGAGAATCTCTCCACCCCAGCTAATTGTGGTAGCATTGCTTGCTAAATTTGTGAAGATGGAGCTAGGCCAATATCCAAGTACCTGGTCTCTCACTTGTAGCCACCAGTTTCCATTTTTCTGAAGCACATAAGCTGGAGAATTTAGTGAACTAGGAAATGAATTTACAGCAAAAATGTCAGGAAATAGACATGTGCAATTACCTTGTATACGCTTATCCCTACCGAGTATTGACTCGCCTTGTACCTTGAAACACGCTTGAAGGTAGAACCAAGTGCAATTTTACGGTTTACTTGCACGAAACCAGGACAATGGAGATCGTAGCACCCAGTCATTTGGGATCCATCACGCTTACAACAACATATATATAGCTTGATTAGCAATTTGACATGTTCATGCTAAGGATTAGCTCCAAACTTGAGATCATCTTTTTTTTTTAAAAAAAAAAAAAAAAAACAAAAAATGCAGGAGGGGGTGACTTGAGTGACTACTCTATCTGAGCGTGACCATAATAGCACATGCTCGCTTGGAACTGCACAATAGGGTCCTAAACGGTGTAAACCGCAGGCGCTCACTCAAATCCAATCAAGCTAGCCATAGCCTAACCCAGCCCTATCAGAATATTAGTTGAACCCAAAGCTATTAATACTAATTAAGAGTGAGGATTCTCATTTCGAGAGTCCAACTCACACCCTTGTACTTGGTCAACTACTTGGGTATTACCTTAAGGCCGTTGAACCACCACCCTAGATGGTGAAAAGATCTCTTCGTTTGACAAGCATGTGTATGCAATTTATAACAGTGCTTTGATGGAGATTCCTAATGCCAATTTAAGTTATATCATGGAAGGAAATAAGACAACTTACAGTACTCCAGTATATGAATAACTTGGGTTCCTTTTGAGGCGCAAGAACCTGGAACCATGAAATTAGTGGTGAGAAATTATTCTCCAAATGCTTGATCCGTATATATGTTATAACTTTGTTTTGCATTTTATTATGACATCAATTTTCTGCCCCACATCTTAAATCCAAAAGTTTCTAATTGTTTCAACATTTAGATTTACACTCAAAATCAAAAGCAATTGTTAAACTTAATTGACGTTTATCTTCTTAGGAAGGACTATATTTGGTCAAACTTACCATCCATCCAGCTTCAATGGTGTTTAGTTGGTCTGAAGGACCTGATTTAAGCCATATTTTAGCACTGCTAGCTTCCCCATTATTTATCATAGGGTTCCATACGTTAATAAATGCACGTGCTCCATAGTAGTTGCCACCAGTCACACTAGCTCCAGCGTCTAATTTCAAATATAACTCATATATATGTAAAAAAGAGAAAAAAAAAATTGATCAATAAATCAAAGAAACCTAATTTGAAATTAGTTTAAGGAATTTTATTTAGTTTGTCATGATATTATTAATACATGTGAAAACAACGGCCGTTTAATAATATATATGATATACCTCATAACCACCAGAAGTATAATCAAGGCGGATATTAAGCTTTTTTCGACCTACAACTGGGTGTATAGCATGGTGTGCATAATATTCATCCTCTCGTGTATCTCTAATTGGGACCGTTCCTTTAGGGCATTCCACATACTCAAGCAAACCTTGAAACAACTCAGCATCATAGAATTCTCCGTTTGTTACATTTGAAATGGAGCTAGGTTTCATCTGATTAACCACAAACATGCGAACGACTGAGAATAATAAAGAAACTCTGTAGTGTAAAACATAAACGGAGTTAAGAAAAACAATAAAGAAACCTGTATAGTATGATTCTTGAGTAGTGGATGGTCGAAAGCAGGTTGTTGATAGATATCTACACAATATATTACGTTACCATCCTTACCTGCAAAGATTTTACTAGACCATGAATAAGCAAGCCTGGAAATTTTCCCAAAATATATAGTAACAGAAAAGAAAAAGCAGAGAGAAGGAGATTGTATATCTAGAATCAAAATCAAAGTAAAATAAGAAAGATGTAATATTCATAATAACCTCAATAATTTTGACAATCCCTTTATGCTTAACTAACTCTTTACTTTCCATGGTACCTATCATTTTTCCACCAACAAATCTATCACTAAACACATAAGATACAACTAACAAGAAAAATATGAGTCTTAGTTTGGTATTGGCCATTGAAAAACAAAGTTGCAAACTTTTCTTATTTATCCCAGCAGGACAGCTCAATCAAATCCACATCATACAACACAAGATAAGCACAATACGCTCAACAAACCAAATTAAGATGTGTTTGTTTAGCTTTCACAAAGATATATAAATACTCAACCCATCATTATCCTTTGTAACTGAATATTCTATAAATATAAAGCCTTTACCCATGTAAAGGTTAGGCAGTCACAAACCATTCAATCTGAACCCAAAACTTCGATCACATGTATAGGCAGAATTCAACGTTTTGGGCTGTGAAAAGGTCAATACAGGTAATTACAAAAGTGAAGTGATGAAATAACCTTAAAGAAGTTGTCCATATATATGGAGAACCTTGGTCAAAGTACTACTAATAGAAATATGTCTATATTAGTTTAGTCGAGAACCACTTACATAATTAGCTTACTTTTTTTGTACGGTGAAACATAAACTAATTTGATATCTTCATAATTATGAGAATGCAATAGAAAGGTTTATGATAAAATTATGGGGTAATTACTTTTTGCCCCTATGAACTACAACCCTGTGTTACTATGTTCCTATAAATTGACACTTTCACCAACCGACTACCTTAAATTACCATTTTGTTACCTTTACTCCCGCTGTTAGGGAATCTAGTTAAATTATACAGAATATTCTTTTTTTTTACGTTAAATTTTTTAAAGGATAGAAATACCATCAAATAAAAAATATCCAAATTAAAAAGTTTAAAAAATAAGAATAACAGATAATATGAAAAAATAATTAAAAAAAAAAACTTCAACTTAAAAAAAAAAAATTCAGAAAGGGTGGCTTGAGCCCACCCCTTTGGCCAATAGGGGTTGCTAGCCACCCCCATTTTGGCCAGTGTGCTACTTTAACGACCTGTTTGGAGGTGGCTCGCCTTGGGGGTGGCTCGTCAAAATAGGAGTGGCTAGCCACCCCATTGGCCCAAAGGGTGGTTCGCGCCATCCTTTCAGTAATTTTTTTTTAATTGTTTTGTTAATATTTTTATTTTTATTTTTTTAAAAAAATTATTTATGAGGCATATGACACGTATCAATTTTTTTATTGATTTGACGTGTAATTCCGTTAGTTTTACTGACAGAGGTGTCATTTTCGTGTTTAGTCTTAAATGAGGTACCATCTACAATACATGAAACGTAATATAGAAAAAAAAATAAAAATAAAGTTGTTAAAACTCAAATATTTAAAAGGCATTTAACTCAAAAAACTAAAAAAATTAAAAAAAATTAAAAAACTTAGACTAAGACAAAAAAAAAAAAAAACAAAAAAACCATCTAGGGGTGGTCCGGCCACCACCCCAACACCTGGGGTGGCCGAACCACCCTAGGTCTTTTTTTTTTTTTGAAGTTTAATTTTTCTTTTTAAGTTTTTATTTAATTCTTAAGATTTAATTTTTAATTTTGGTTTTTGATACCCTTTTTTTTTAGTTGGATTTTTTTTTTTGAAAAAAAACTTAAAGTTAAAGTTTTGTGTGTGTGTGTGTGTGTGTGTGTTTTTTTTTAGTTTTAATTTTAATTTTGATTTTTTATTTTCCTGTTGGAACTGTTATAGTCTTATAGATACATTGATAATTTTTTTTTTTTTTAAGATTTTTTTAATTTGTTTAATTTGAAGGGTATATTATGTAAATTTTGTTCATAAACTAAAAAGGGCATTTGCATCATTTCAATTTTTTTAACGAGGTTGACTGACGGAAGAAGAGTAAAGATAAGAAAATAGTAGTTCAAAGTAGTCAGGTGGTTAGAGTGTCAGTCTATGGGGCCATAGTGATAGATGGTAGTTCATGGGGGTAAAAGGTAATTACCCAAAAAATTATTTTAATTTGTACTGTTATTTAGTTTTTTTTTAGGAAAAAACCACCTTTGACTAGTCTTTTTTTTTTTTTTTTTTTTAAGGAATATACATGGATTTAATTCAAAAATCATGAAAATAGAGCAGATTGCTCTAACAAAACAATGTCATGGATACAACTAGGAATTTTTTCTATCTAAACCTCATTTTTGACTTATTTAATAGCAGCCTTTGCTAAACCACGTGCGTCAAAGTTTGCGTCTCAACGAATATGAATAATGTGCCACCTAGATAACGAGGCTAGGACCATGCATGGAACACTGCCAACTAGATTAAGGTAAGCTCTCACTAAATTGACAACTTGAACTGCGCCACCTTCCACAATGACATTTCGTAACCCCAATTCTTTGCTCAACTTGGCAGCCTGGAACACTGGCAATGCCTCCACAGCAACTGGTTCTAAATATATTTCCCATTAGTCAAGCTTCTAGCTGCTACCACATGCCTCTCATTATCCCACACGATAATTTCAATACTTATTCGCCCATTGACTGTATCCACTGCTGCATTCCAATTCACTTTGTAGAAGCCTCCTAGGGGAGCTTGCCATTTTGTTTGATCCACAAACCTGGCCTCACTCATGTGAGCATCTTCCTTCATATTCGCCTTTTTGTATTCATCATAGTTGACAATTGCTCCTTCACAAGAAGATTGGGGTGAAGGGGGAAATTGATCTGGAATTAAATCTCAGCCATTAGAAATAGAGAATAAGTTCTATAAGATCTGGGCACAAACCAAATTGTTTGTGCCCTCCAATAAGAGGATAACACATCAGTTTGGAACAACAAATTAAAGTTAGACGAAAACACGGGATCCTATTATCTATTGGACAGAAATTAGTTGCAAACGATCTAATAAAATGACAAGTGTCTCCAAACATGTTCCTCTCACATGTGAGTTTTAATGAACTTTAACGGTGTTAACTCTGTTAACTCTTATTCTCTTTCTAATGTTTCTTATTCTTCTAATAATTTTTTTTTTTTTAGGGAATCTCAAAAAATTTAAATACTTGAAAACAATATAAATGAAAATATTCGTTCTTCTTTTGCGTTATGAGCACCGCTGTAATGAAAATTGAACAATAAATAAAAATAAAAATCTTCTTTTTTCTTCTTAATTTGAAAATTGAAAATTGAACAATAAAAATAAAAATGAAAATTGAAAATCTACTTGAAAACAACTAGTTAGTTGTGTGCCCGGCGGTGCTCATCATGCAGAAGAAAAAAGATCAACATTTTTAGTATTTCAATTTTTTGAGATTCCCTAAAAAAAAGGGGGGGGAGGGGGGGGAAATTGTTCTCATGTATCAATACGACTGATTTGAAAGAGTAATATTAGGTTAGAAGAATAAGAAACATTAGAAGGGGAAAGAGAGTTAACACCGCTAAAATTCATTAAAACTTACTTATGAGAGGCACATGTTTAAAGACACTTGTCATTTTATTAAATTGGTTTGTAGCTAATTTCTGTCATTATCTATTACTGATTGTCATCCACGAGTTTGCTTTGATTTCTCAAAAAAACATGTCGAACTGCATCAATGTTGCGCCAGAGCAACTTTGCTACATCCCCTGAAACTTTTGGAATATCGTTCTCTTGCGGTATCTCTTATTTGAGAACTCTTTTCTTTACCTGGAGATGCGCATTTTAGCTCTTATAAATTCCCACTTATTTGTTTGTAAGTGTAAATGTGCGGTTTCTTTCTCATATGCCTATCTAAAGAGGTAAGAACATTTTAAGATCCTTAGAAAAGTTAGTTTTGCTTTTGTTAACCGGATGCATTGTTATTTAACTCAAATCCATTAATTTTCTTTTTGGGATTTCTTGTTTTTGTTACAGTCATGTCTCCATAGTCGGACTTTTCTTCTTCTTTTTTCTACATTCAAAGAAAAGTCAGATCTAAAGGTCCTGAATTGCTCAACACCACATGACAACACACACGCATCGAGAGAGAGATTATTGGTTTATTGTGTTATTCTGTAAATCTGGGGCTTTTAAGCGTCAAGCCAAGCATTCGATGATAAACTGATGAGGATCACAACTCCTTCATCCTTTGATTTTCTCTCTTGGGTGCTGTGGCTTATCTGGGAGACGGCGTGGGCCGTGGCCTTGGTGAGTGGCGTTCCTTTTTCTCTATAGAGCCGCATAAATAGGTAAATGGGAATTTTGTGGATGAAGACTAGTGATATAGAGAATAGGATATGGTGCTTTTGTCTAACTTTAATTATTTTATTTTTTCTAGGCTAATGTTATCCTCTCATTAGAGGGTACAATTAAATAGCTTGATTTATGCCAAGACCTTACAGAAATTATTTTTTTTAAAAAAATAACACTATACACACCCATTTTCTCGCACCAATTTTTCCACATGCACCTTAAGTAGCTTTTAAATTTATTATTGGATTTGTGACGGATCTTTATGAGATTTTAATCCAATGATAGCTTTAAAAGTCACCTACAGGTGTGAAAAAGTGAGTGTGTATAGCATTACTCTTAAAAAAAATAACTACTAGTTTTTTTTTACTTGTTTTTGACATTTGATCAACTTCATTTGACATTGAGGTATAAGCACAAAAACTTATGGAATGACCCAATTTCAACTTACTAAGGATATATATTAGTGAGAATACAGATATTGGATGACACAGGTTGTGGTGATATCATTTTGAGGACATTTTGATCCTTCCATTATGTGATTTATTAGTACAAATTATACTATCAATTTTTCTTCTTCCCTTTCTATGGACACGTTGCTGAGTACCCAGGACCCCCAAAATAGAAATGAGTTCCATGGGCTCCATTCTTATTTTTTGCTACGCTTATATCATAGCACGAAAGTTTTGTTGCAGTTGGTACCAGTCCTTTATCAGCGTCCTTGAATATTCCTCCTCCATCTATGTATTGAATATTGCGAAAATAACTTGCTTTTCCAAAGCCTTCACTCGGCAAATGTCCACTCCCCATTTGAGTGGTTGTGTGATGACCAGATTGCCCTGAGTCATAAATCTCTCCACCCCAGCTGACTGTGGTACCATTGCTTGCTAAATCTGTGAAGATGGAGCTAGGCCAGTACCCAAGTACCTGATCTTGCACTTTTAGCCACCAATTTCCTTTATCCTGAAGTATATAATTAACTTGGAGAATTTAGTGAGCTATATGTAGAGAGAATTTATTGAGCTAGAAAATGAATTTACAACAAAAATGTCAGCATATATATATATATATATATTACCCTGTATACGCTTATCCCTATTGAGTATTGGTTGCCATTGTAGCTTGAAACAGGCTTTAAGGAAGAACCAAGTGTAAATCTATTGTTTACTTGCACGAATTAAACCAGGACATTTGAGATAGATTGTAGCACCCAGTTCTTTCGTATCCATCACGCTTACAACCACATATATATAGCTTGATTAGTGATTTGAAATGTGCATGCATGCTAAGGATTAGCTCCAAACTCAAGATGATCTCTTCGTTTTACAAGCATGTATGCAATATATAACAGTGCTTTCATGGAAGGAAATAAGCCAACTTAACAGTCCAGTATATGAATAATTGGAGTTCCTTGGAAGGCGGATGAACCTGGAACCGTGAAATTATTAGTGAGAAATTATCCTCCAAATGCTTGATCCGTATCGTATATATGTTACATTTTTGTTTTCAATTCCCTCTTCCCCCCCCCCCCCCCCTCTCAACATCTGAAATCCAATTAAGGAGTTTCAGATTGTTTCAACATTTAGATTTACACTCAAAATTAAAAGCAATTGTTAAACTTATTTGGTTAAACTTACCATCCATCCAGCTTGAATAGCATTTAATTGGCCTGTAGGACCAGCTAAAAGCGATATTTAAGCAAGGCTAACTTCCCCATCATTTGTCGTAGGGTTCCGTAAATGCATGTGCTCCATAGTACGTAGTTGCCATCACTCAAAAGAACATTAGCGTACTAATTAATTTCAGATATAATTAATATGTAAAAAATAATAAAAAAAATTGATCAATAAATCAAAGAAACCTAACTTAAAATTAACTTAAGGAATTTTAATTAGCTTGTCATGATAATACATGTGAAAACAACAGTCGTTTGATAATATGATATACCTCATAATGACCACTAGTATCATAATCAAGGTGGATATTAAGCTTTTTTTGACGTGTAATTGTGAGTAGAGCACGGTGTGCATAATATTCATCCTCTCATATATTTCTGATTGGGATTATTCCTTTAGGGCATTTCCCATTCTCAAGCAAACCTTAAAACAACTCAATGTCATAAAATTCTCCATTTGTTACATTTGGAATGGAACTGAGTTTCATCTGATTAACCACAAACAAATTACTATATATAGTTATTATGAATAAGCATGATTCAATCATATATCTTTGTTTTCCTCTTTTTCTTTTTTGCGTGGATATATATAACACCATCATATGAAATGACAGCCCAACCAAAAAGAAGGAAAACTATAAAAATTATAAAATGATTAGCTAAACATTTTAACTATGGTTTCAATTACACAGATTGTTTAAACATGCGAAGGATTGAGACAATAATAAAGCAACTAAGTACATAGTATAAAACATAATCGGAGTTAGGAAAAACAATAAAGAAACTTGTATAGTATGATTCTTGAGTAATGGATGGTCAAAAGCAGGTTGTTGATAGATATCCACACAGTCTATTACGTCACCATCCTTATCCTGTAAAGATTTTACTAGACCATGGATAAGAAAGCGTGAAAATTTTCAAAATATATAGCCATAGAAAAAGAAAAAAATAGAGAGAAGTTGATTATATATCTAGAATCAAAATTAAAATTAAAAAAGACAAGAAAAGAAAGATTTCTATTCATTATGACCTCAATAGTTTTGATAGTCCCTTTATGCTTTACTAACTCTTTCCTTTTTGTGGTACCAATCCTTCTTCCACCAACAAATCTATCGCTCAGCACATAAGATATGGCAAGCAAAAAAAATATGCAGCTGAGTTTGGTATTGGCCATTCAAAAAAAAATTGCAAACTTTTCTTATTTTTGAATAATGCTATTTTGTCAAGGATATGTCGGCTATATAATCTCATCCCAGAAGGACAACACAATCACATCCATATCATAAGGAACAAGATAAGCACAATACGCTCAACAAGCCAAAGATGAGTTTCTCAAATTAAGATATACAAATACTCAATACATCATTATCCTTGGTAACTGAATATTCTATAAATACAAACCTTTTACCCAAGTTAAGGCAAGACAAGCACAAACCATTCAATCTGAATCCAAAACTTCGATGACATATTTAGACAAAATTTAGTATTTTCGGCATTGAAAAGGTCAATACAGGAAATTACGAAAGTGAGGAAGTGATAAAAGAACCTCAAAGAAGTTCATAGGAAAATCAATCGGCCAACCTTTATTAATTTGATGAATATCTATAATTTCTAATATGTTTGCATTCATCTCTAAAACTAAGATTTTGGTTAATATGTGAATTTGTGCTTCCTAAAGGTACTCGTAATTTATAAGTATTAGAAAATATTAGTTTTCAAAAAATCATGGAGTCAGTTTATTGAACATAATTTATATAGGGTCTTACTGTGTTAATTTAATACTAGATAAAGATTAGCTTTTGCAGACTCATAGTTTACCCTTTTGTCACTTTTATTTTTTATTTTTTAATGTGTACCCTTTAATATTAATTACATCTTTTCATTATCATGCAGGCACAGTCACATACCATTTCAAAAGAAATACACTCTATTGATCTTGATCCATCTTGTCCATATCAATTGGCCAGCATTTCATCTTGATTGTTGGGGTGCAACAGTGTTGCTTTGCTCATGTAGATAGCTTTTAAAACATGCATTGCGGCCGGGTGCGATTTCGAATGCTATAAAAGGCTTTGGCTTCCCTCACTGGACACCAATTGGTTTTCAGATGTGATAGTTAAAGGCCTGATCCAACAAATGGTATTAGAGCCAAGGTCATGGGTTCGAGCCGCGGGAGCATCACATTGAGGGAGAGATTGTTGGGGTGCAATTTCGAATGTTATAAAAGGCTTTGGATATCAATTAGTTTTTAGATGAGATGACCAAAGGCCCGATCTAATATTGATGACGGGTGGTAGGTTTGGAAAGGAATCATGTTTTTGTTCTTTTTGTGTATTTTATTATCTTCACATGTTTTATAGCATGTTGAGTTTATAATAGTTGACAATAATTCATTACGACATTACTTATTTTAGGTCGGGTGTTTTGGATATACACGTACAATTTTCAAGTTACACATGATCATTTTCCTCCCCCAGCTTGGTTGTAAGTGATCAAATTGAATAAGTTTGAAATCGAATTGTGATTTTAATGTCCAAAGCAGTAGCAACTTGCATTTGGTAACTCTGAATGTATTTCCTTCTGATTGGGTAAGAAATGATTCCGACGTTTTGGATTTGTTAGCTTTGAGGAAACCATCATGGCTACCAACATCTTTGGTATGTATAACCAACCATTGGCCTAATTTCATTCCATATGGTTCTTATGTATGACTTGACATACACAAGTTTTATCTCTAATGTGTTGCATATCAATGGTGTTGTAAAAGATGGAGCTAGTAAAGACAACATGTGATTTGTTTGTCAATCTATTCTTTAGAAGCATGCATATCTTTATTTTTTTTTTTTGGAAAATGCTTGGTTTCCTACCTCAAGCATCAAACTTCATCCAACTCATGAGTAATTTTTTTTTAA
Source organism: Betula pendula (assembly GCA_900184695.1). Classification (NCBI taxonomy): domain Eukaryota; kingdom Viridiplantae; phylum Streptophyta; class Magnoliopsida; order Fagales; family Betulaceae; genus Betula; species Betula pendula. The sequence continues at coordinate 91,734 of FXXK01001898.1, forward strand.
TTATTAATTTCATGTGTTATTTTTATGTCATTTCTAATATTTTATTTTATGTGACTATAAAACAGCTTTAAAAAGAATCAAAAAGTAAATTTAAAATTGTCCAAAAAGAGGTTCAAAAAATTAAACAATGATCTAAAATGTCCAATATGTCAAAACTGGTTACCGGTTACTGGCAACTGCAACCGGTAGACAGGTTGCAGTTGGGGTTGTTAAAAATGCAACAACTGGGGACTCCGGTTGCGGTTACAGTTATTAGGGAATAACTGCAACCGCAACCGGTTGTACACCCCTAATCTCTTGGGTTGCCGAAATGAGCTTTTCTTGATCAACTTTTTTTGACATTTTTAAGTATGAATGTATAAGGACAAAAGCTTATGGAATGAACAAATTTCAACTTACTAACGACATTATTGAAAATGCAAATATTGGACCATATCATTTTTAGGACATTTTGATTCCTCCAATAATATGTTATTTATTAGTACTAATACTATCAATTTTTCTTCTTCCCTTTCTAAGGACACATTGTTGAATACCCAGGACCCCCAAAATAGAGATGGGTTCCATAGCCTGCATTCTTATTGTTTGCTATGCTTATATCATAGCACGAAGGTTTTGTTGCAGCTGGTACCAGTCCCGCGGTTGTATCTGCGTCATGGAATATTGCCATGTCATCCATGTATTGAATGTTGCGAAAATAGTTTGCTTGTCCAAAGCCACCACTCGAAAAATGTCCACTCCCCATTTGAGTTGTTGTGTGATGACCCTGTCGCCTTGAGTCGTAAATCTCTCCACCCCAACTGACTGCGGTAGCTTTGTTTTCTAAATCTGTGAAGATGGAGTCAGGCCAGTATCCAAGTACTTGATCTTTCACTTGTAACCACCAATTTTTATCATTCTGGAGCACATAAGTTGGAGAATTTAGTGAGCAATTAATATGTAAAGAGAATTTGTTAAACGAGGAAATCAATTTACAGCAAAAATGTCGAGAAATAGACATGCGCAATTACCTTGTCAATGTATATGCTTATCCCTATCGAGTATTGCGTGCCCTTGAAGCTTGAAATAGGCTTTAGGGCAGAACCAAGTGCAAATCTATGGTTTACTTGCACGAAACCAGGACAATCGAGATTATAGCACCCAGTTGTTTGGTATCCATCACGCTTAATTATGACCACATATATATAGCTTGATTAGCAATTTGACACGTGCATGCAATATATAACAATGCTTTCATGCATTGAAGGAAATAAGCTAACTTACAGTCCATCGTATAAATAACTTGGGTTCACTGTTACGCGAATTAACCTGGAACCATGAAATTATTGGTGAGAAATTATCCTCCAAATGTTTGATCCGTATATTACATTTTAGATTTAGATTTATACTCAAAATCAAAAGCAATTGTTAAACTTAATTGACATTTATCTTTCCAGGAAGGACTATATTTTGGTCAAATAATTAGCTTACCATCCATCCAGCTTCAATGGTGTTTAATAGGTTTGAAGGACCTGATCTAAGCCATATTTGAGCAGTACTAACTTCCCCATCGTTTGTCACAGGGTGCCATACGTTAATAGATGCACGTGCTCCAAAGTAGTTGGCACCACTTAGATCAGCCCGAGCGTACTAATTTCAAATATAATTCATATGTAAACAATAGAAAAAAAAAATGATCAATAAATCAAAGAAACCTAATTTGAAATTAGTTCAAGGAATTTTATTTAGTTTGTCAAGATAATACATGTGAAAACAATAGTAATTTGATAATATGATATACCTCATGACCACTAGTATCATAATTAAGGCGGATATTAAGCTTTTTTTGATGTGCATCTGGGAGTATACCACGCTTTGCATAATATTCATCCTCTCGTGCATGTCTAATTGGGATTGTTCCTTCAGGGCATTCCTCATTCTCAACCAAATCTTGAACCAACTCGGCGTCATAGAATTCTCCGTTTGTTACGTTTGGAATGAAACTGGGTTTCATCTAATTAACCACAAACAAATTACTATAGTTGTAGTCTTATTCCTCAATTGTCAGAATAAAAAGCCAAACCCAAAATTTCTAATGCATTTCATAAATATTAATGATCACTTTAGATCTCGAAAATGATGCATTTGAATGAAAGGGAAATTATTATGTTTTTAAGTAGTTAGCTTAATTCCTATCACAACTTTCTTAAGATCTATGTTAGTATATTAATTAAATAATAATAATAATAATTTTATTTCTTTGTTTTCCTCTCTTTGGTTTTTTTTTTTTTTTTTGGCATGGATGTTATACTATCCTATGAAATGACTGCCCATCCAAAAAGAAGAAAAACAGTAAAAGTTATAAAATGTTTATAGCTATACATTTTAACTATGTTTTCAATTATACAAATTGTTTAAACATGCGAATGACTGAGACAATAATAAAGTAATTACATAGTGTAAAACATAAACGGATCAAGTTAGGAAAAACAATAAAGAAACCTGTATAATATGATTCTTTAGTAATGGATGGTCGAAAGCTGGTTGTCGATAGATATGTACACAGTCTATTACATCACCATCCGTACCCTGCAAAGATTTTACTATACACCATGGATAAGCAAGCTTGAAAATTTTTCAAAAATACATAACCACTGAAAAGAAAAAGTAGAGAGAAGGAGATTATATATATATCTAGAATCAAAATCAAAATAAAATGACCTCAATAGTTTTGACAGTTCCTTTATGCTTAACTAACACTTTGCTTTCCATGGTACCATTCCTTCTTCCACCAACGAATCTATGACTCAGCACATAAGATACGGCTAGCAAGAAAAATATGCACCTTAGTTTGGTATTTTCCATTGAAGAAAAAATTTGAATAATGCTATTTTGTCAATAATATGGCTGCTATATTATCTCATCTAGTAGAACAGGTCAATCGAATCCACATATCATAGATAACAAGATAAGCATAGTACACTCAACAAGCCAAATTAAGATGAGTTTCTTCAGCTTTCACAAATTAAGATATATAAATACTTAGTACATGCATCATTATCCTTTGTAATTTAATATTCTATAAATGCAAAGTCTTTACCTAAGTTAAGGTAAGGCGGGAACAAACCATTCAATCTGAATCCAAAACTCTACATATTTAGACAAAAAAGCATTGGCTATGAAAAGGTCAAGAGAAATTATTCTTTTTCAATTCCATGGTCCTCTTTCTGTTCAACTCTTACAAATTTGTCATTTAATTTGTAAGGCCCAAGTGTGGGTCTAACAAATCCAATGGTAAAATTTGCAAGAGTTAAATGGGAAGAAGTCTAGCATGTGTCAAAGGTCAATACAAGTACATAATTACAAAAGTGAGGAAGTGATGAAAAAACCTCAAATAAGTTGTCTATATATGGAGAAGCCTAGACAGATCGAGTACCATTGGAAATATGTGTCTATATTTAGATAATTAGCTTACTTTTTTTGTAAGGTTAAATATAAACTAATTTGATATCTTCATAATTATGAGAATTTAATAAAAAGGTATATGATAAAATTTGTTTTATGTTGTAATGTTATTTAGGACAAAACCACCTTTGAAAACCCACGAGTTGGTAACTAAAATGAATTGAATTAGAATGGTATAATTGCAGCTTTGAGGCCCTGGGAGAAAGATATTGATGTTCTGCCTCGGCCCCCGAGTACTTGCATATGAGTTTAATAATTTCTTTGCTCTGCCTTCTGACAATGTAATTTCCACTTAGAGCATGTATGTGGATGGATGGCCTTTGTTTTATCCTCTGTTGCAAAACACACAGATGCATCATGGATGTTGGATCAGCCTTTGATAATTTCATCTAAAAATTAATTGTTGTTCAGTGAGAGAAGTTAAAGCCTTTTATAGCGTTCAAAATCACACTTCACAATACATATTATAAGAGCCATTCACGTGTACGAAACAACATTGTTGCACCCCACCAATGAAGATTCTTACAACTTTTATAATCCATCATGGGAATATGGGCACACACATGCATGACTGATAGCGGTCTCGCACCTGTGCTAGTGTACGTGGCTGTACGTGCTCTGTGCCATTGTTGTCCCACCTTGGAGACTTGCACGTTGAATTAATGATAGAACACATGAAGAAAACAACAAGTTTGAGAAAGAGAGAATTAAACTAACGGATATGAGAAGTTTGGACAAATGATACTGAAACCACCATTAAAACATAACCATAAAGGTTTGAAAGGTGAGAGCTTTCCTAAACACCATTTTTTGTAGCGCATGATATGCAAGTAATAGGGCCATTTGCCTTGCCAGGCATCATATGACTCGGTTGAGTAATGTTACTGTTCATGTAAGAGAAATATAATAGTACTGTAATTGAAAGTATTCTGCCTTTACCTTTAACATGAGATCATGGAAGACTGTCTGGAATTAAAAAATGAGTGTGATTACTCTTTCTTTTCTTTTCTTTTTTCTTCTTCTTTTTTGTCTAAAACTTTCCTTTTTTCTTTTTGTTGTTGTCATGGTTATTGTTTTGGCAAAACATGAGCGTTCAATATTTTAACTGAAGATGTCCGGTTATAAAAATACAGGATGTAAGCCGGATCCCTTAAAGAGAGAGAGTTGAATAAAAAAAACAAAAAAGAGATGAAGAAGCTACAGTAGCTACAAAAGGAGGATGAAGCATTATGTTGAAAATGAAGAATGGTAAAGAACCGGATGTAGAGATATATTAGGGTACGGTTCTTAAAAAATTGAAGAAAAAAAAGGAGTTTGAAGAAGTGGATCCAAGTGCTAGCTCTTAACGTAAAACACAATTAATCTCTCTTCACTAGGGCTATTGAGCCTATTTCACAATCTCTTCCTTTCATTACAGTCATAATATATAGTGAAATGGTACCGGTACATAGCATAATCTTGCACGTTTTTAATATAAAAGAGAGATGGAAATTTATAAAAGAATGGGGAAAAAAAAACACTTCACTTCATAGAGTAGTTTAAAAAAATAAAAAATAAAGGACAAACAAGCCATAAAACAAATCCCCGCATCAGAGAATTAACAAACAAGATCATCCAAAAGTAAATTGGGAAAGTGAAACTTCTACAATAGTTGATAGGATGCTAATCAGTTATAACTAGCTAGAATGAAAATCAACTCTACAATAGGAGATCATATTCCTTTGGATTTATTTTTTAATTATTATGTGGAGTACTAGTATGGACAGAGTTTTCCTCCAAACTTCCTCCAACCTCATCTATAAAAGTGACATGTGTCACTTTTATAGATGAGTCGAAAACTCTGTCCATACTGGTATAGTGATTCACTTTTATTTTCGACCCATAATGGGCTAGACCAATTTTTGAACACGTGCATGAGGAAGCTCATATTCACACCCTATATAAACAGAATTAGCCCATTGAATTCTATTATCACCATGCATTAATTCAATCACTTAAGGTATATAGTACGTACGTACCAGACTCTTGTTAGACATGCATGATACGAGAAAATGATGTATGACCGCTATCCTAGCTTAATTAGGTTAATCCATAGGTAAAGCCCAATAAGATGCGCTTAGAGTGTATAGACGTACCGTTTAGTAAGGCCTACGTAAATTAAATTAAATGGATTATAAGCCCACTAAGCATGAATTATAAACTTATTTTTCTAAGTTAATTACTTTCAAGAAGTTAAGTAGTAGTTTAATGGTAAGTATAGTATGCTTTAATGGAAAAGGTCATGAGTTTGAATTTCATGGATCCAAAATAAGCTTTTTAAGATGACTTAAAAAAAAAAAAAAAAAAAAAAGGTAAAAAGTTGGACAAAAGCCCTAAAACATAGTACAGAGCCGGCCAGGTAGTTCTCTCCAAGCAAAAATGTTTCAAAAATGGTTTACTAATAAAGAGGTTTACAAAGTAATGCTAGTCAAAAGAATTTAATTACGTTTCAGAAAAATGTAAACCACTTGCGAAAGCATGATTTTTAGCTAAGTTATTTTTATGGCTTCAGTAAAATACCATTTGTTTGCAAAGGAAATGTTTTAAGAAATGACGAAATGGCTTCTTCAAGTTGTTTTATGTATGTTTAGAGATGAGATATGAAATGATCACGTAGTTATATATACACTAACACCAATTTATTTGCTTACTGAATTATGATTACATCCTTCCACTTGTAAACATTATTTACAAGAACCCTTTGGTATAAAATATGATAGAGTAATGCTAGAAGGAAGACCTATATATGTTCTTCAAGCTTGTGTCCTCAAAAAATATTGACATGGCTTCTAAAATTATCATTGGTTTAAAATTTAATAGTCTTCTATTACAAATTCAATAATAATTTTAAAAGCCACAATAATTTTGGGATGACAACCATGCATGATATCATATGAAAACCATGATATATAAAAATCAGGAGCTAGCTAGAGTTAAACGATAGTAAAGCCTAAGGTATAAAATATGATATGGTCTTAGATATATATGTAAAATTGTAAATGAGCATCTTAATTAATATGTAAAGTTGTTAGAAATGAGGTTTATCATGTTACAGTTGTTAATTTAGAGCTCTGGTAAACTTGTATGTCTGTAAAAAAAAAAGTTTTAAATTTACTCGCTGCTTCAGTTTTATGGTTTAGATATTCATTGTATTTAGACTGCATATGATAAAATAATATACTGAAAGGACAACAGGATAATAGTAATACTCCCAAATTTTAGTTTATATTAGGTATAATTATTCGTGGGGTTACATTTGGTGGTAGAGAAAATGATGGTGAAGTAATTAGTTTGATAAAGAGATTGCCAAATTGCAATTGAACACGCAGAAATAAGTGTTTTAGTATATGATAGTTAAGCATAACCATTAAGAGTAATGCTAAATGCATTGCTTGCATTATTCTAAAATTAATATGACTTTTAAAAATATAATTGAATCAAAATTTAATAATAATTTATTATAAATTAAAAGATAATTTTTAAAAATCACATCATTTTTAGAGGGATACAAGTAGGACGGTTAACATCACTTAAACTTTTTATTTTTTATTTTTTATTTTTTTTTTGGGTATTAGACAATACTTAACTATTAAAGAATGGGGCTAGGTGCATGCACCGTCATTTGCAATAGCAAATTGAAATTAAATAAAAAAAAAACTCGTCCCCTCCATTATGCATGGAGCCAAGTACTACTTTAGAGCTAGTAAGGTTTTGAAAAAGCAAAGAAAAAGAAAACAAGAACCCCAAGCTTGATGGTGCACCTAAATTTACAATGACGTGTTTATGCTTAAAAAACTTTTAGATGGATATGTAAAAATAAGAAGACACATTAAAAGGTCCACTGAATCCAGTACCAACGGGTATCATCCCCCTAGTTAATAAATATTCAAATATGCCATATCTTTAAAAAATATATCGTAGATGGCTTTATAAAAAGGAAAATATGTGGGATATTATAGTTTATAAAAAACTTGTAATACACATTGTAGTACCCCTAACAGTATTCTTATAAAAATAAATAAAATATGACATGTTAAAATAAGTTAGAGTAATGTTATTTTTTACACTCATTTCACATTAATTGATATTGTATGTTTTAAGTAGCTTTTCATATTAGTTAAAAAACCCAAAATAATCGAAAGCTGTTTAAAACATGCACGTCACGTCAACCGGTATGAAATGTGTGTGATAAATGAGTATAAAGAATAGCATTACTCTTTTTTTCATAATTTATATAATAAAAGAGTAATGCTACATATTCTAAAAATTTATTTTACTGGACTGATATGTCAGTATCCATCAATCATTAATTTTTTTTTTCTTTTAAATAAAAATTAATTTAAGAGTTGATGAATATTTTCACGTTACCCATAAAAATAAGATAAAAAAAGTAGAACCCATAGAGATAAAATAGAAAAGTAGTTCGTAGCATTAATAATAAAACCACTTTTTCTATTTTTTTTTAAATTTTTTATTTTTCTGACATACTGGCCAAAGGAAAATAAAAAAATAAAAGTAAACTTGCACTGCCGGTCCCACGTCCAGTCTTACTCTGTGTGACATGGGATAGAACTCGGAACTAGCTGGGAGCGATTCGAAGCTTGTTTTATGGTTTTCCTTTGCTATTACAAAAACAAAAAACAAAAAATAAAAAATAAAAAAATTCTTTAATCTGAGCATCACTTTTTTGGTTTATGGATGTCAATTTTTTTTTTTTCTAAACTTGAAATTATCAGAATTAAAGTGCGTACGTATTCAGCCCTTGCCTCATTAATTTCTAGTGATCGTAGAATATATATGGACCTTTCTTTAATAGCATGTGAGGCGCGTGAAGAAAGTTTCCGACGTGTGGAGGTGCGTGTCAGCGAGTGGTGGCGTGTGGATGAAACGACAAATCCCGTGGCGAGTGGAAGCTTGGATGGCTGCGATCTCGACGGATTTGGACTCGTCGGCGTTTGATCTATCATTTGGCGCCACCACAAAGGTTTGACTGTGATTGGAGGCGCATGGCCGCTTTGACAGAAGCTTTGGGTGACGGGTGGTGGAACGACAGAATATTTGGGAGGCACGTGGAGGCCGAGTGGACAAAAACTTTGGACTGAAATTGACGGCATGCAGAAAACGCCGGAAAACATCAAAGATATTTATTAAAGGCCACAAGAAATTAGCTCTAATACCATGTTAAATATATTGAAGAAGAGTGAGGAGAAGAGAGAGAGAGAGCGGAAACAGAAAGAAACATAAGGACTACATCTTGTATATTCAGTGTATATTGTACTATTACAAATACCTCTATTTATAGAGAGGCTATGAGTGATAATCAAAAAAACTCTAAACTAAATAAAGTAAGGAATAACATAA
>FXXK01001899.1:20681-30749 GCA_900184695.1 Betula pendula
GTACTTATAAAGGGGAAATTTTGATATTTTAAGTGTAAAAATTGAGAGAATTTTTGGAAGAATTTTGTCAAAATGGCCACGCACTACGCACATGACCACTTTTTCATTCATTTTAACATTTAACGCTGACAGAATGCCTTTTACAACAAACATTAATGATAGTCTTATGTATAGCTAAGTGTCATACTTGATAGTTTGAAGGTGCATATGGAAAATGTGCAGTAGTTGGAAGGGCTTAAGTATATTTTTCCCTTCTTTTTCATGTCTAAATCATTTTTGTACTTTTAATTGAAAGATACCGCATTGGAGGCAATAAAAGGCAAATATGTTGAGTCAATGATATCATCTACATAAAATATTAACTAAAGCAGGACTAAACATACCTCCAAAATTGTTGTCGTCAAGGTATAACTTTGTGAGCATGCTTAAGTTCCCAATTTCTTGAGCTATTCCTCCTATGAATGTATTATTGGATAACCCTAAAGCTTGCAGTTGTTTGCATTTGAACAAAGTGGATGGGATAGTTCCTGTAAAACAATTACCATTTAGAAACAAATATTGAAGTTTGCTAAGTGACTAAAGACCAGAAGAACACTAAATATTGCAAGTGCATGTGTGAGTGTTGTATCCCGCATTGTGAAAAAATAAACAATGTGAGTAGGTAATATACGTAAGTAGACCTAAACTCATTAGCTTCTGCTTTTAGATAACTCTCTAGCTAGAGGTAGATAAAAAGATGGACTTCTTAATGTCGAAATATATTAAGAACATATTTTTGAACAACCACACTCTATCACTATGACACCATGAACCGGACTACCTCAAACGACTTTGCTCATTTTTTTAATAGAACCTTTTTTTTTTTTTTACAATGAAAAAAGATTAAAAAAAAAAAAGCTTATTATAAATTACGTTATCTTCCGTCACAAAGGAAAACTTAAAGTAGAGACTTTTGCAGTTCAAAGAAAATCTGAGGTAGATAGGGTGGAAAAGATGGAAAACAAAAGGCAAAGGAATTGGCCAGATACTGGCCACTCGATTTAATTGCATTTATAGCAATTACAACGTGACGTAGTTACATCAGATAACATGAGATAGCTATGCACATTGAACTAAACATCTATTACGATTAGAAATAGGATGTCTATCATGATTTGAAGAGCTAGCGATGATCTACATCTGCAAAACTTCTAGTAACACTAGAAGAACAATTGACTTCAGGAGCTATATATGCTGTAGACGTGAGTAGCAGACTTAGGAGTTGGACGTGAGTTGTAGAGTTTGTAGAAGTAAAGTGGACTCTCCTCTGTTTAAGTTCAATAAAACAGGGGAGAACAGAGCATAATTTTTTTTAACGAGAAAGAACAATGAGAAAGTTGCAAAGGTGCATACAAAAGAAGGCATGGAGGTAATAAATAGAAAAGAAGAATCAAGCGCTAGTGGATGAATTGATGCCGGAGCAACCAATCACCACTAGAAAACCACCCAACCGAAAATCCCAAAATCCCACACCAATCACCACCAGAAAGCACCCTATCTGTTGTGACAAAACGAAATTTAGGATCCCTAAAGAAGTAGAAAATTGCAAAATAGAAAATAAACCAATCGCATAGACACCAAGATTTAGTGGTTCGGCTTAATATACCTAAATTCACTGCCGAAGACGATTCGGAGGAAACTCACTAACAAAAGATGGAGTACAAAGAGTAGTAAAGAAAATCCACTCAAAGCCCAAAGCCCCAATACACCCAAGTCTCACTGTCACACAAAAGAGAAAACTTTGACAAAAGAGAAAGACTATCTCTAATTCTCTAAGCCGTGCGACTCTACAAATCTGTAAGAATACAAAGTGAGACTCTCTTTCTTGCTGTGATTTTCCCCACCAATTCATGCTGAACAATCTCCTTTTTATAAGAGCACAAGCTGGTGAGAGGAAGTCCAAAAAAGGGCTAAGAGTAGGACAAAATACCAAGTCCAAGTAGGAGTAAGACTCCAAGTCGACTAGGGAGTTATCTCCAAAACAAAACCCAATTGAACTTGGAAACAAACTAGCAGGGCCCCACGTCTGACTTATGAAATACAAGTCACTACTACACGACACTATCAATCCCCAAATATCATACAAATTACAACCTGAAGCGGGAGTGTGGTAATGAAATGGGAAAAAGCAATAGTTAGAGGTGACGATCCTTATAACAGAAGGAGTAGGAACAGCAGACGTGAGGAAGAGGGTGTGTGGTAATGAAATGGGATCTAGACTAGGTGCAGTGTTCGAGACCATGAGAAGCATACATCTAATGCCAAAATGTAGAAAGAGCCACTTGGGTGTTTCTTCTTCTTGGTAGATGTTACATTGATCCAAGAGTTAAGCCCACAAAAAATAAGTGATCCGAAGAAAATCAGTTGGACCTTGAGGATAAGGTCCATTTTAAGAGAGAAGGAATGCTACAACCCATTTCAAACTAGGACCATATCTCTGATTTACCCCTGCCATGTTAAATAGTTAAAACAGTGTAACTTATATTAAGTACGTAATATTATGTATACATTTTCATAAGAGTTGCTTAATTGATGACTTAGTTCTAATTTGTTTTAGGGACAATGTAATAGCTCATCTATTTAAAGATTGTTATGTTATCAATAAAGGGAGAAAATAATTAACCAAAATCAGCGCTTGAGTTGTGAGGTCTAGGTTCTCTCTAAGAACCTAAATAATCATGTCACGGACTTAGGTTCATAACAGAAGGGAGGCCCCAAGATCATTCTTCTTTTTCTTTTTTGATTTTTTTGTTAAGTGTTTTCCATCAAGATCTCCCCCTTACATCAAGACCTTATGATACAAAATTCTGTCAGTTAATTGATGACATTTGATCTCAAACTACATATCATAACATAAAAAATCCATATTTATTTTCTTTGTTCTCTTTTGAATCAAGCCCATTCGTTAAAATAAAAAATAAAGAAGGAAAAATCATTGCTAGATGTCCAAGAAGTTAACATAGGTTCATAGTTAACACATAATTTTGAGATGCAAGTATGAAAACCACATTTTAAAAGAAAAAAATATATTAATTTTATTCAATATACTTAGCTTCACGTCTCTTTTTTTAGTGTCCAAGCAATGTACCGTGATGTTCACACACTATAGTTGGCTTTGTTAAAAAGAAGGAAGAACAGCTTGAATATCTAAAATTCTGTGAGCATAATTATACTTTCAATTGAAAGATACCGCCGTAGAAGTCAATAAAAAGGAAAATATATTAAGGCAATGATGCCATCTATATAATCAATAAATTAAAGCAGGACTAAACCTACTTCCAAAATTGTTGTCAGCAAGGTATAATGCTAAGAGCATGATTAAATTCCCAATTTCTGAATGTACACTTCCAGTGAAAAATTCAAACGTAAACCAAGGAAAGTTTCAAGCAAGATAACAGGGAAGCTCTAAAAGTGAACAACTAGTCTTCTTCCATTTAAAGGACCACCCAGGTGAGTTTGTAAATATTGCTATCACCACTAAAACAGTAAAACGAGCTCTCAAATCTTTTTCCATGATCAAGTTAAGCATACTACCTTAGACTCATACTTTCTTTTTTTCATACTTCAACTCTGCTACTGAAGAACCAAACACAAATTAAATGGATGTTTTCTCTCACCTCAGAGTGGGAGTCTTCGCACACTGCACTTTTCGGATGAGGAGCTTCAACTGGCATCTAGGAACCCGATGAAACGCGTGGGGAGAAAGAAGTTCAACGAGACAAGGTACCCGGTGGACCGGGAACTAAGGGCAAAATAAGGAGAATAATTCATCAAAAGGCTTGTGATGCGCACGTGATGTGTGGACTGTCTGAGGGTTTTGGTAAGTACATAGTAGTTTGAGGTAGCATGATGGTAAAATTGTCTATTGGGTGGTAGTTCCTAGAAGAAAAATGTAATTACACCTAAGAAATAGGTTTTTTGGAGGGAAAGATGATCAAGAACTTAACATACGTTTATAGCTAACAAATAATTTTGAGATATGCCCCAAGATTACTCTCCCTTTTTTTAGTTTTTTTCTTTTTTGTTAGTTTTTGGTTGTCCATCAAGATCGACTATCCCTTTTCATTGCTATTGTGGAGAACAATGAGACAATCATAGGAGAACTTTTATGATCAGTCAATTGATCAGTTATTTTCTTGAGCCTAGTCACAGCATATCCCAATTTGACATGTTTGATCAGTGGGTAAATTGGCGTCCATTAGTCAGCTTCAACCATGTGTACATGCTCCCGTGAATTGTGATCATAATTCCATTTGATAAACATTACCTCTTGTACATATTGTTCCTTCTCTCCCGACCATACCCATTTATAGTCATCATTAAATTAGTCAACATAAATATTGTTAAACTTAAATCTAATAACCTCAAAGAATACAAAACAAGGCGAATTTAACAAAAGGCTTTGCATCATAATAAATTATAGTAAAGGTCATCATTGCTATTGTAGACTCATTTTCACCAACATGTGCAATCATGTCTTCCGACACAACGGTTCATTTACACTCTAGCAGCAAGCAAGAAACAATTAGATTACTATTGAGTAGAATTTTCTTTTTTTCCACAATTGCTTAAATTCTTTTGTTTCTTTGTACACTGAAGACAAATTATTTTGTACTTTTAATTGAAAGCTAACCCATCAATGGCAATAAATAGGCAAATATGTTAAGTTAATGAAATCATCCATATAATCAATAAATTAAAGCAAGTGTATACATACCTTCAAAGTTGTTGTCGTAAAGGTATAATTCTGTGAGCATGATCAAGTTTCCAATTTCCGAAGGTATACTTCCATTGAAATCATTATTCACCAATGATAAATATTGCAATTGTTTGCACTTAAACAAAGTGGATGTGAGTGGACCAGAAAGCTTATTAGATCTTAGGTTAATGACTTGCAGTGATGACATGTTGGAAATAATTGAAGGCATCGGACCTGAAAGCATGTTGTGGCTGAGATCAATTTCTTGCAAGTTGTATGGGTTGAAGATGGAGGATGGAATGGAGCCTGAAAGTTGGTTATAACTAAGATTAATTATTTGCAATGTAGATATGTTAGATAGAGATGGTGGAATAGCCCCTATGAAACTGTTACCATACAGAGACAAATTTTGAAGTTTGGATAACAGCCCCATCCATGACGGGATTCCTCCGCTGAAGTCATTAAATCCAAGGGATAAGTGCTGCAACTGGTAAAGATTAGCCAACTCGTTGGGTAGAAAGCCATGAAAACTATTGTTTTCAATGCTTAGACTAACAAGAAATGAAATGTTTCCCACATGTGGAGGAATGGTGCCTACAAGATCCATGTAAGAAAGGTTCAATGCAATGACTCGACGAAAGCTGAAACCACAAGTAATACCAATCCAATTGCAAATAGAGGAGCCGGTGGACCAATTGTTTGTCAAAACATTGTGAGGGTCATAAGAAATTTGTGCCTTTAAGGTAAGAAGAGCAGATTGATCGGTGATAATGTTGGGAAGAGGTGCAATAACTAGAATTGTCATGTGTACCATGAAAAGTACCAGACAAAGGGGAAATAGGAAACAAGTTCTCTCCATGAGTAGTGTTTGTTGGTCGATGTACTGGGGATTTGTGCGAGTTCAAGTGAGATTGATATATAAATAGAAAGCTGCATCAAAAAAGTGAAGAGAAAAAAAAATACAGGCATTGGAAAAAAGAGGGAGTAGTAGTTTGGGCGTTGACGTCATTAACTTTTAGAGAAATGAAGGGAAAAATAATAATAATAATAATTGAAAAGTAATATTGACTTGTCATCATACCAATCCTTGGTTGTCTTGACCTCAAAAATTGAGTCCAAAGAAAAATGTTCCTTGGCCCTAAACTAATGGAGCAGAATGTAATATGAAAACTTTTTTTTTTTCTTTTTTCTTTTCTGATTGCATGGTAACAACTATTTAAAAGCGAAGTAAAGTACCCCTGCACCACAAAAAAGAAAAAATAAATAAAGTTGAAAGATCTACAAAAGTAATTACATCTTATTTTCGAAATAGTATCATTAAAAGTTTTAGCCTTTTTTCTTATCATTAATGTAAGATATAATTAAATTAATAGTTTTCATGAACGACTACCTTTTATAATTGCTTTGAAATTACCATTAAATCAAATAGTTTTCAAAGTGATCTTGAAAAAGTCTATCTTGATAAATGTTCAGTGAATCTCGCAATTATTAACTAAACTAAGTCTAACGAAGACTTTGCACAAATCATACAAACGAAGATTTTGCACAAATCATACAAACGAAGGAAGTCCATTCATCATGCACAAAGGCCAGGCCCTGAATTTCCACCTGTTTATCCGGGAATTGATCTCTCTGCCTCACCGTGCTTTCCCCTACTTTTAATCAAATATAATTTCGGAAAAGCTAACTCTAACTTAGCATGATAATGGCAAAAACACATAAATTTCTTCTAGAATTTATGTGGTTTTTAAATTACCATTGAATCAAATTTTAATACTAGTCTATCACAAATCAAATGATAATTTTAAAAGTCACTTTAATTTTTGGAACATACAAATCATTACTCCGAAGAGAATATGAAAACATTTTTTTTTTTCTTTGCTAGTCCAATAGGAACAACAATTTAAAAAGGGAAGTAAAAAATTCATGCAGCAAAAAAANCCAAAAAAAAAAAAAAAGAAAAGAAAAGAAGAAATTGAAAGATCTAGAAGTAAATTTTTAATCGATATGTTATCATTAAAAATTTTAATTTTTTTTTAATTGAAAGATATATTAAATAAATAGTTTTAATGACATACCTTTTATAATTCCTTTTTCTTTTAATTTCTTTTTCACATTTTCGAATGATGACATTGAACCCACAACCTAACGTTTTAAATTACCACTAAATCAAACTGTGTTTTAGAAAATTTGGTTTTTCTCAAAAAGATATTGAAACATGTCTATGTTAATTAATGTTCGGTAAGTATTGCAAAATTCAATAGAGTAAAAGATTTTTCGTTAATCAGTCATGATATTTTGAACAAGTTTTCGTCTAAAGTGAAATACTAGATGCTTCTAAAAGAGGGTAAAGTAGACAATTCTATCTGTTAATCAATGACATATATTATATATATCATCTGAAATTAGATATCATATGAAGCCCACTCGTGAAAAGAAAAAAAAAAATAATATTCAATGGGTGTCCACAACTTTATCAATCCAACCATGTAACAAGTACTGAAGACTTTACTTGGTTTAGGAACGCCGTGCACAACGGTGTAGAATAGTCCTGATGAATATATTCCACTTTTCCAAACTTTAGGAAAATTGATGTGAGAATCCGACCACTTTTCCAAACTTTAATGGTGATGTCCAATCTTTCATGGACATTAAGAAACTTGGGAAAATTGGTGTGAGAATCCGACACACTTTTCCAAACTTAGGACAAGATTGTCATGACATGTGCAACCAAGTCTTCATCTGGCTTTAATTACAATGCCTTGCACCACGGTTTAGAAGAAATAGGCTTGATCGATGGAGATATTCAAATGCAATGTCAGTCGTAATGTTCAATGTTAATTTCAAGCTGGACATTTAGAATATTTAAAATTGATTATACACAGAGGCTCACTAAAATTAATTAAAGTCTTATATAGTAGATGCTTTTAGAGTTGGCTAGATCTGGAAGTGATTTTATTACTTTTTGAAAACTTTTTCACTTTGTTATTAAAATTTCTATGTTAATTTATTTTATTGCTCTCTTGATTTTGGTATTAATATATATGGTGGTTGGATTGAAAGTTGATAATTTTATTAATCTTAATTATTGTTGTTACTACTTGGAGTCTAAATTATTGGCGAAGAGAATATGGAAACAAAAAACTTTTTATCTTTTCTGAGCATGACAACAACTACTTAATGAAAGATATAATTAAATAAATAGTTTTCATGAATTTTTTTTTTAATATCCTTTTCACGTTTACCAATGATGACATTGATATGTAGCAATATCAAATGCATATTAAGTTCTTATTAACTGAATTAGTTAACTGCAAAATTTTGAATCTCATATGTTGCTAAGCATGTGGCTGCATTACTGGATCAAATGTTGCAATTTTTACGTTTTCTTCGTCTTCTTTGACTGTCCCAAGGGCTAGTCGCGCGTGACCCCTTTTTTTCAAGCACATGGAGTGAAAAGGTAAGAAAAGACAAATCAAATGAGAATATCCTTGCTTAATTTTGATCATTTGACTGTAAGACTTCAAATTTTAATTTAAAAGATTTGAAGTCCAAGTTTAGATTCATAATAATTTTTAAATTCACCGTTTTTGGGTTAAATAAATAAATAACATAAATAATTGTAAAAATATAATTATGCCCCTTTAATAAAAAAAATTAAGGGTCACCTATTTCAGACATAATGATGGCTGTGAATAATTAGGTTGTCTCCCAACTACCCTCTGACCGAGACAGCTAAAAGCCCCTAAATAGAGAGGATGGCTTGCAGTCGCCCCCTAATAGCAGGGTGGTTCACGAACACCCGGTTGGCAAGGAGTGATAATCTCTATTAATGGGTGGCAGCAAGCAACCCTTTCATTAGGAGGTGGTGGCTATAGCCATCTGCTCTGAAAAGGGGCTTAAGGGAGCCCCAATTAGAGGATGGGCTAGGTTGGGTGACTCCCATGCCCCAACTCTTTTCTAAGGTTTTTTCTTTGGTGTTTTTTTTCTCAATATTTTTTTTTTTTTACCTAAATGGCATAGCTATATTTTTATTGTCATTTATATTATTTATTGGACATAAATTTCCTACAAACTAATTTGTAGAAAATTTTCACAAACCGGCTTTTAAAAGTGATATGTGCCATTAGCATGTGAGAAGCACATGCTTTTTTAAATAACACGTGCTTCTCATATAATTTTTTAGAGAGCCTCTTCAATACAGATGGGCTGTAATACAACAGTTTTACAGCCCCCAATAACATGTTGCCAACTAAGCAAAAAACACAAACTCAGCAAAAGACACTCTAGAATGGAATACACTAGATCAGTGCCCTGAAACCATGGAATCTACCTACCGCTACCGGTGGAGGAGCAGATCGCCGGTAGGGAGCACACCGANAAAAATAAGTGATGTGATGTAAAAAGTAAAAAAAAAAAAAAAAAAAAAGAAGAAAGAAAAAAGAAAAGGGAGTTAAGAAGTTAACAAATACAGCCCATGTCTTCGTCAAGCTAGACATTTATGTGCTTAATTAAGCATTCCCACTAATTTACCCTTTTTTTTTTTGCTATAAAAATTAAGAGCGAAAAAAACTCTCTTTGATATCCCTCCTTTTGTTTCCCCGCTTAATCAAAAGAAAAAAAGAAAAAAAAAAAGAAGGCCGTGCCCCAGGGTGTAGAAATAGAAATAGACATGTTGGAGACATTCCATGTGCAACCAAATGTCTTCATCCAGCTATACGCATTACTGTACGTGCTTAAGAATGGCGTGCCACAGGGGGTAGAAATAGGCATGATCGATGGACATTTTCCAGGCATGTGCAGCCATCTCTTCATGTCCAACGATTGAACCCCTGATTGATAAAATCGTACGCACCCTTTGTTAGACTTCTCCACCAAATTATATATCTTTTTTGAAGATGCTATGAAACCAAATTCAGGGAGATTAGCTATTGATCCAATTATTCTGAAAATAAATCAATGCCATCAATGTCAAAATTGCCAAATCATCATCATTTAAAGATCTTACTTCTTTTAAAAAGAATGAAAACAAACTTAACATTTTCATCAAACTGTTTCTTTTTATAATTATACGTTCTCACAAAATACAAGTTATATTTCTATTTCAATTGCAATTGCTTTAGATGAAATCGAAGAAGATGTAAATCCATTTTCTCCGTAATTTTCAAATAAGAAATAAGACCTTTTAATTGATATGTAGCAATATCAATATGCATATTAAGTTCTTATTAACTTAGGCCCCATTTGTTTCGATGTAAAATGATTTTCGTCGGAAAATGGTTTCAGGGAAATTGATTTTCAGGAAAATGATTTTTGCCGAAAAATATTTT